>JBAMJV010003550.1:0-45695 GCA_037951105.1 Echinarachnius parma
GGGGGTAATTGTCTTGGGGGGTAATTGTCTTGGGGGTAATGTCTTGGGGGTTATTGTCTTGGGGGGTAATTGTCCTAGGGGTGGTAATTGTCCGGGTGGTAGTTGTCCGGGGGGTAATTGCCCTAGGGGGGGTAGTTGTCCGGGGGGTAATACGTCGGGGGGTGTGGTTGTCCAGGAGGGTAGTAGTCCGGACATCGGATCAAATGAGATTTGAATGATGATGAGGTATGAATTGTTGTTTTTTCTGATCACAACGTGTAAATATTTGGTTTGATGTATTACTTTGGGGGAGCTGGCTAGTATTACAGGCTTTGCTTCTTTTGTAAGTTTCCTATAAATCCGCATGTAATGTTGTTGTTTTTTTTTGCCAAAGATGCAATGTTGAATTAATGTTACATTCGTTTGATTACATTGGCTGCCGTGATTAAACATATACTTTACTACCAGTGAAGCTTGTATTTTAATTTTTAAACAAAGATTTTGATATGAGAGTACTGTGTTAACATATACAATACAATAGAAATTGCAAATTAATGCACGGTCATCATCTCTCTTATGACCCTCAACATGAATTCTCAAGAACACATTTCATTTTTTTCCTAAGAACGAGAGAAGACACCGGTTCAGCGGATGTTGAAGCGGTCATACATGAGGAGAAGACACCGTTCAGCGGATGTTGAAGCGGTCATACATGAAAGCCGGCCTGTATGTATGACAGATTCAACATCCTTCAAACACATCCTTAGTCTAAATAAAAACAAATCAAATGGAGAATTCATAATTGACATTCACAATAACAATTAATTTTGCAACATTTCATTTTTGACTTGGCCCCATATTCGGTTGTAAAGCACATTCAAGGGTACGATCCGTGCCGGCGACATTGGAGACTTTTTTATTTGCACGTCCACAGTCTGTGGATTGGTACGCGCAGCCCAACAGAAGAAAACGGTCATCATCGCATCGGTCATCACCCCGTCTCAGTCAAGTACGAACGCCTAATCGGTCGAATCCACGTTCGGGTGACCGAACAATTATGAGGGACTTAGTAACAGTGTCCAAATCCTCCAAATCCAATTGGAATTCTAGCGGATCCATCATACCTTGTTGTATTTGTATTAACAATAAAAGCATGGGACAGATTGCGGTTTTTCAAATTTCCCTTTCGTTATGCCTGCGTCACAAATCAAGCGGACTCCGGCCGAATTTCAAACCTGCCAGGGAGTCAAGCGTATTTTCGCCCTCTATACCAAAACTGAACTACCCCTTTAAAGGCATGGATTTGTATACACATTTCTTCACTCAAAGTGCAACATTTGTTGATGTGGTTGGAGGTGAGCTGATTTTTTTAATTGCAATGTAGACACTAACTGTTTGAAAATTGATATTCCACCTTGGTATATAGATGTGTAAAAACTTGGAATCGGTTGACCAAGGAAGATATAGCAAATCAAATTGTGTGGAACAATATGTTTTGTTTGATAAAAAATCAGTATTTTATCCTCAGATAAAAAATAAAGGTTTTGTGAAAGTAGTGGATATGCTTGATGAGGTTGGGAGACCACTACGATGGAAGGATGCTAAAGAAAGAGGGTTGTTATTTACAGAATATTTTAAATTGTTGCATATGTTAAAGGGGTAGTTTAGTTTTGGTAAGGCTGAACTTTAGTAGCCAAAACCTGCACAGTAACATTATAAACTAATAGTTATAACTCCACCATGCTCGAAAGGTATACAAAATTACAAACGACTAAGTAAAAAGCCTGTTATCATTCAAAAAGAGCCATTAAAACACAAGAGAAGGCATTGGTTTCAACCATTTTTCATACAAAATTATGCATGTGATGTTTAATTGATATAATGATTAAATAGAGAGATCATCAACAACTATTTAAAAAACGCTTTTGAACATTTTTGAAAAAGTGCAAGCATTTTTTTATTATAATATAATTATTTGGGCCCCAAATAATTATTTGATCAGATATATTTATTGATATTTCAGCCGTTTCAGGGTCGATTTGGACCAAATAAAGTTTATTCTGCCATTAAAATTGCATGTTCTCTCAAATTCGACACTCAGTTTTTCATTACCTCACAAAAAAATTGTGATGTGCAGCGCCCTCTCTACCAAAACTAAACTACCCCTTTAATAAAGTACATGCCAAATGAATAGAAAAGATTTTTTTTACAAGAAAATGTCCAGGTTTCAGTTAAACTCCTTGGGGCTTACCCCACAATTAAGATAGACGGGGTACTTTACCCATCAAGAAATGTACCCAAGAAACAGTATTATTATATGATGCTTGATATTAATAATCCAGTGACATCATTAGTCTTTGGAAAATTAAAAGATCAATGTGGGTATGAAGAGAAATATGTATCTGAACTATTGAAACTACCATTGAGTATTACAATTGATTCAAAATTACGTATTTTACACTTTAAAATTTTGAATAATCTTATCCCTCTAAATACTTGGTTAGTTCGGATTGGAAGGAAGATTGATAGTAGGTGTACATTTTGCCATGAAGATCAAGAGACATTGGTGCATTTATTTGTTGAATGTCCAGAAACTAGGAAATTTTGGTATGAGGTAGGGGTCATTTTTAGAGAATTACATTTAGAAACTGTATCTGCAGACAGGGTAATTTGTGGATTGGTTGATAAAATTAAACATATCAATGGGTGGATTGTCAGTTTTTTGTTGCTGCTTGGGAAACAGCACATCTTGATATGTAAATATAAAGACATCAAACCAAGCAGCAAACATTTTATGAATTATTTACTCTATAATATCGAGAAAGTAAAGTTTATTGCGTCTAGGAAAAATAAATTACAGCCAGGTGCATCAAGCCAAAGGGACCAAATTGCACAGGTTTATGAATGTGTAATGTGAATGCCAGTGCTGTTTTGACACCTTTTGTAAATTTACAAGCCCACCAGCTCATATTTCTTTTGGTCGTTTGTTTATTTTGCCTTATGTTGCCTTTTGATGAAGGCCTGCTTACGTTTTATTTTGATTTTTTTTTCTATCTACCTTTTTGTTTTTCCTTTAAATAATTAAGATTTGTTTTAAGTTAAAATAAGCTCATGGTCATCAGTTTAAAAAAATTAAAATATACTTGTTGTGTATTCACATGTAAGGTGATAGAGAGCAGGTGAAATTGATGTGTGCACACGATTGTATTAATACACTAGGCATTCATGTGGTATTTGGAATGGGTTGACAATTAGATTTGCATGTACCGCATAGCTGGGTAGTCTGGGGACGCGCATTCCAAAGTAGTAGTTTTTTTTTGTTTGAAGAATGTTTTTTTATTGATCAAAATAAGAATGTGTGAAAGCCAGTTCGTAATTAGACCAAGGAGCTTGGGTGACGCTGAGGGCGTAGTCCGATGTTCCATCAACTCAGATCAACGGGCATCAACGTACAGTTAAAGGCAAAGGTGAGTTTTGGTAATTTCCAAAGTGCCCCCCAAACAAAAATTGTAACGGATTTGGCTGATTTCTATTCCATATGAAAGATCATCGAAAAAAACATGGGAAATAATAATAATTCCCATTGAAATGCTCTAATTGTTGTGAAATTTGCTTTCAAAATATTATATAAAAGTGGTTGACGCCCGGGTATCACTTTTTAGAGAACGCTAGCGCGAGTCGCTAGCGATCTAGGTCCTCCATAAAGAAAACTGAAACTAAATATGTTTGTGCACGCTAATTGTGCTTAAAACTATACATATGATACGGTACTTACCAGCAATTAACTCTCCAATATGTGATCCAACTATCGGGTGGATTAAGATTATGATTTTTCCCTCCATTCTGCAAAAAATCAGTGATATACATGCGCCTCATGGACATCTCTCCGTGTATTAGCGCGAACGAAAGGCGAACGTACGAACGGGTCTTTGCAATACATACTACACATACTATACTGGCTTTGCAATACATACTACACGTACTATTATACGGTATTACCGCGCACTGCACTACAGTCCCGTATTAGGACCTAGAACGCTAGTGCTTCGCTCTGGCGTTCTCTAGAGTTAATTTGACACTTCGTGTTGTAACGGCTCTTTTTGAATGATAACGGGGGTTTTACTTTGTCGTTTGTAATTGTGTATACTTTTTGAGCATGGTGAAGTTATAACTATTAGTTTGTACCGTAATCGTGCAGGTTTTGGTTACTAAAGTTAAGTTTGACCAATACTCAACTATCCCTTTAAGTGTATGGTATCATTACCGGATAATTTTAGTTTGACAGCATAAAACAAACATTCGATGCATAAAATCAAAGTGGAAAAAATACGAGCAGCTGCATAAACTCATAAAGAACACATTTGATGTAAAGTATATTCAAGAATTTACCGATTTTTCCCCATATCAACTTTCTTGTGAAAAATCCAGGTGAATCATTTACACGCAATAATGCTACAAGGCGGGCGATAAGCATACCACCCATTCGTACAATGTACCGTTTAAAATATCTATCTATCTATCTATCTATCTATCTATCTATCTATCTATCTATCTATCTATCTATCTATCTATCTATCTATCTATCTATCTAATCTAATCTATATCTATCTATATAATTATATATCCAGCTATTGTATCTAAATCATACAGTATCTATATTATATAATTGAACGCATATGTTTTAGGACGCAATCGGAAGGAAAACAGACGGGATATAATATTTCTTTCTACATGTAGCGGTCTTCAAAACAAGAAAGTCGGTAATCATTATCAATTTATATACATTGTGGATCACATAAACGAAATTTTGTTTGCATTTGCTAATAAATGGAGAGAGAAATCAGTCGGCAAAAACTGTTTTTGCGTTGGATAGTGCAGCATTACCTAAGCGGAATACGATAATACGTGCGTGCTAATACGCGCGTGCTATATAGCCTGGGCCCCGTTGCAGAAAGAGATAAAATCGATCGTAAGTTACGATTGATCGTAAGTCAGAAAATTTACGCGTTTCAACCAATCAGATTTGCGCATCTAGAACACGTGATATGACTTACGCTTAATTGCAACTTACGATCGATTTTATCTCTTTCTGCAACGGGGCCCAGGTCAAGCAAGGCTCGGTGAAATTATTGATCAATAAATATCATTACACATGAATAACACATTCTATCAAACCGGTTCTTGTTCTATGAAATAGTACATATTATGCTATTAACCTTGGATAGGGTGAATACAAAAACGATGGGCTGATTTTGATCCTGATCCAGATTTTAAAAACGTAAACAAATAATTCGCATTCAATTGCACGTGTGGCTCCTTTGATTCTCGCGATCGATGGAACCTGGCCGTAGAGAGCAGTAATTACGCGCATGCGCAGATTGTAACTACGAACTGGCTTATTGGATGCACCATGGCATGTATACGGCAGTGTCACCTGCACTCTAGACTGTGCTCACGGAGTAATGTCAGTTCTGTTCATTTGACTTCAAAGATGATCCTTACTATTGTGAGGTTAATTTTATATTTACATGTGATTTAGATGATTATGATTATATGATTAATGTATGATTATGTCATTCATGTGAATGATCAACATTGTTCTGATGTTTATGATGTTATGATATTGTTTGATCAGTTGATTATGGATCAATAAAAAGAATAAAAATTAAAAAAAACTCTAATCAAGAATTAATTCACTCATAAACAGGCTCCACAAAGAATGGAAAGACATTTTTATTATATAAGCACTACTTACAGAAAAAAAAATCATAAAATGTTCCACTATATAATGCATTGAAAACGCATGTTTATTAAACCCATTCCTTTTTATGGTCAAAATCCATGCAATTTTTCATGAAATTCACGTTTTCTTCAAAATCAAGACAGAAATCTGCATTAGGCATTTCTAACCCCATTGACCTAACACCCTTCGATATTTGAAGAGCTTAATTCCAAAAGGCGCTAAATCCACTTTTTCAACTTTCGAGGAAAACATGTTTTAGTTTTGCCCAACTTTTGAAATTGAACTTTTTATATGTTGATTTTGAGTCAGTAATTTGTCATAAAATTTGGATTTCTGGATAGATACGTAGCTTATAAATGTATAGTTAACTCTATTTTGTGGAAAGTGGATTTAGCGGCTTTTTGGAACTAAGCTCTTCATGTTATGAACTTATGTTGCTTTAAAATGAAATACAACTGTCAAAATAGTGTAAACAATCTCAAACATTTAGCAAAATGTCCATGGTCCAATAATTTGTTTTCAAGGCTGTACATAGAGTGTGCCCCCATAAAAAAGTATTGGTGTGGCCCCACCGCCCCCCCCCCCCCCCCCCCCCTCATCAATCTAACCACGCTACGCCACTGATCTTTGAACGCCTTGCGCACGGTATGAACATGGCTCAGTGGTACGTATAAGGGTGCGCACGAAAAGTCTGTCCACGATGTAGCATTTCGAACAATGCCATCTATTTTCTCACGCGTGACAAGTTTTTTTAGAAGAAAGAAGAGCGTTTAACAATTCCATCTATATTCGGGCTAAAATTATTACATTAACAAAAATCATCACTCGGTGTATCACACTCGAATAAAACGGAAGGCACACAGAGATTTCGCTCGCTTAATAATTTGCCGCGCTTTGTTAGAAGTAATATTTTATCCAGCAGCATAATGGCGTGTAGTATGAGTACCGAGATGCGTCGGCAGAGGTCGGCTGCATTCAAGATCGTCCCCGCCCTCTTCTTCCAGACATGGTTCGTGATGGGGGTGATCAAGGCTATGGGTGTCTACTTCCAAACATTGAATGCCAGTCTCGGCGTGACTGCTGCTGATATGGGACTATCTCTAGGTGTTTTTGACGCTTTTGTGTGGGTTCCAGGTAAAATTATATAGTGGCCTTTTAATTTTGAGTCATTCATTAATAATGTAGTACGTGTTTTGTTTTCCCTTTACTACCATTAAGACAGTATAAAGAGCAGCTTTTTAGATTTGGATTTGTTATAAAGATAATTATGTTCGTATTGTCAACATGAAATAGAAACATAAATTATACTCAAATATAGTTTTATTTTGTTCAAAGTTTAAACCGATATGACAGGTGTTAGTGCGACCATATAGACGAACTAGAGATGGACAATCAACTAATATTGTCTCCTGAATCCAATCATGGTCACCGCTGCATATAATTTATTACCACCAGGATTTATGATCAATATTTTTGTCTCATATCAGGTGGAAGGAGAATTATTTTTATTTCACTCACGGCCCAGATTTATTCGATGATTAAACAAAAATAAAATAAAATGATTACACTTTTTCGAAAATTGTCAAAAGAGGTTTTAAAATAGTTGTTGATGATCTCTCTATTTAATCATTATTTCAACAAAACATCACATGCATGATTTTTTAATGAAAACAAATGGTTGAAACCAATGCCTTTTTAGACAGCGTCCTCTTTTTGAATGATAACAGGCTTTTTACTTAGTCGTTTGTAATTTTCTATACCTTTTGACCATGGTGGAGTTAATTATTTTGTAATGTTATTGTGCAGGTTTTGGTTACTAAAGCTCAGCCTTACCAAAACTGTACTACTGTTAGAGCAGCTAGCTGGTGTCGGGATCAGAAAATCGTAAATGTTACATTTTTGCGTAAAAATGAATATCAAATTGTGCCTCCATAAAATCCCGCACACTTGCAAAATCCGATTCACCATGAATACATATATTCAATCTGTGTATTACAAGTTAACATTTTCCTTTGAAAAATGTGTGGAAACCTTGAAAATTAAAAGTGTTTGACGGGTAGCACAATTTGTAGAGCATATGCTGAGCATATTATATTGAAAATGACAAACTGTACTCATTATTATGATTATAGAGAGTAGCTTTTTAGCGGCCATCTTGGGAAATGGCCACCATTTTGATATTTTGCTTGGCTCAATGTTGTTTCCAAAAAAGTGGACCAAAGGCAATACACGTGCCGATTTGTGTACTTGTATGAAAATTTGAACGATTCCTGCGGGGTTCAGCACTTATCTGCCCCATAGCAGCGATTTGTGATACGGGAATACACGAGTTTGGTCTAAAACCTGGTGATGTATTGCAAATATTCATAGTAAAAAAAGATAATTCATAGTTACAACTTTTATAGCGCCATGTCTGTGACAGTGTGACACTTAAATTGATCTAGTAACTGCGTTGGCATGTGCAAAAAGTGATGAATGGTTCGTGAAATATGTAATGTTGTAATATGATATATCCACTAATGTGGAGTAATGTGTGAACATTTCACGTGAAATTTATATTATATGGCCAAGTAATGAGCGAAAATGCAAAGTGATATTCGCTAACTCATTGAACTGACTTTGTACACAGTTATAACTTTCCGGTGGATAGTTACAAAATCTGAACACTTCAATCGTAAATATCTTTTTAACGAAAGGGAAATTCAGAAAACCTAAACCTGTTCCATGCTTCTATTGGTAATACGAATACAACCAGGTTTGAGAGCAGTGGCGTACCCAGGATTTTTTTCAAGGGGGGGGGGGGGGGGGGGGGGTTATATCGTCAGCCAAATTTCCGAGACCAAGACCATTGTTTGAGAATCGTGAAAGTGGGGGGGGGGGGGGGGGGGGGGGGTGTCCGTAGAAAATTTTCGGAGCCGAGACCAAGAACTTATACAAAAATTATAGGCCGAGACCAGGATTTTTTCAAAATTGTCAAGGCCGAGACCAGGATCAATCAAAATTTTCGAGGCAGAGACCATTAGTAATGATGGTCGAGACCGCTAAAATGTGGTAAGGGGGGGGGGGGGGGGGGGTCAGCTACAAGTGGTAAGGGGGGTCAAACCCCCCAAAACAGTCATGTTTTGGTTAAAGGGGAGGGGGGGGGGGGTTGAACCCCCCCCCCCCCCTCCCCCAAACCCTGATGAGTAAGATTTGTGGATGGGAATTCTTTAGTCGAGATAAGTGTAATTAATAAACTAGTAATTAAACACAGCAAACACTTTGATTTAAATCATCAATATCAGGGATATTTTATGTTCTCGATGTAACAGTTCTGATTAGTCTCAATTATTTGCATTTAATAATAATAATAATACTAAATAATGTATAGAGCGCAGAAACTATATGTATATATTCTACTGCGCTTTAAGAGCTCCTAAATGCTATTCCACTAGACAATGTTATATAATATACAGCATATAATCATAAATACAATTAAATCTATGTTTAAAACAAATTTTAATTTAAAGCTTTAAATTGTGGTCTATTGCAATCTACCAAGAAGTTCTCTCAATTATGATGCCAGAAATTCGCACTTTTCGACACATGTAAACGGACAATGTAGTATCAATATGGAGCAGTAAGAAGCAGCTAGGAGCAAGGAGTCATTTTTAAAGCAAACTTGTGGAATACAAATACCTAACTTTGGAGTTGAATTGTATTCACTGAGACAGAGGACATATAAGAACTTGCCTACAGTCCCATGTATTCATTTTTATGAAACCATCTGGTTGCATTGTATATACACAGTGTATACTATAGTAGTGTCTCATTGGGACTTGTACAGTTTATTCAACCCAAGCCAATCGTGAATTGTCTTACCCACCACCCATTGTATTCCTGAATACCCCTATTCAACAAGTTCGCTGACCATTTCACTTGGCGGATTATTTCCCCACACTGCATTCATTCATCTTCACCATGGCTTCACCTCCAGACTCAGTGAATGCAAGGTCATTAAGGTCATCTGGGAAAGCTAGCGTCAGTGGGAGTACTGGAAGTGCAAAGGCTGTACAGCAGAACGTCATCTCTGCAGTCATACAGGACATCCTGACAAATTATCATTTCCTGAAGCTGGTGGAGCAGGAAGTTGACAAACGGCTTGCTGAGCTGACAACGACAGTTGAGAAGCTGGAAGGTCTAGTCCTCGATCTAGAGTCGGGAGCCAGAGAACGAGATCGGAAGATCAAGGCGCTGGAGGAGAGGGTGACATCACAAGGTGCAGCCATTGATGCTTCAAGACGAAACGCCAACACTCAAGAGCAGTACTCGAGACGAAATTGCCTGAGATTTTATGGAATCGCCGAACAAGATCGCGAGGATACAGATGAGGCCATCATCAAATTGGCCAACGACACCCTCAAGGTCCCGCTCAGCATGGCGGACATAGAGAGATCGCACAGAATCACCCAGAGGAGGAAGGAACCGGATCCAAGGAAGAGAGATCAGCATGCACCGCGTCCCATCATTGTCAAATTCGTGTCCTATCGAATGCGACAACTCATCATGAGGAATCGCCGTAAATTAGCAGGTCAAAGAAAGTCAATACAAGAAGATCTCACAAGCACGAACGTAAAGCTACTGATGGAGGCAAAGAAATGTGAGCAAGTTCAAGATGCCTGGACAGCAGACGGCCGCATCATTGCGTTGATCAAGACTGGTGGTGACCCGATGAAACGCGGAATAAACAGTATCGATGATCTGAGAAGACTTTAGACTCGTGAGTTAGAGATGATACATTTTAATCCTCAAAGTCAACATTTCGAAAATCATTTTGCTCCTGGCTGCATGCCATTTTAACATATTTATTCTCGTCACAGACTTTTGAATCATTTTAAATCATTTTTGAATGTTTTTAACGTTTTCTTTTCTTTTTTGTATGTTGTTTCACTTTTAGCTTAACAAATATATATTTTTTTTATTTCTTCTTACATTTCCTTGCCTTTTGTAAATTGCAAACCTTCATTACAATGCTTTCTCTTTTATTGGTATGTTTTCAATCCCAATCTACATGCATAACATCACAGCATATGAACGCCAGCCTTGCCCTAGTTAAACATGGATACGATATCAGATAGATTAACTTTTGATTCCCCGTATGTGACTCCTGATGAATTTAATATTCAAACTTTTGTTGATAATACACAATTATCTATGATACATTTTAATTGCCGAAGCTTAAAGAATAATTTTGATAATATGAACATGTTTTTAGACTGTTTTGACTTAAAATTTGATATAATTGGATTAACAGAGACTTGGTTAAAAGAGAGTGAATGCACATTTTTAAATATTCCTAATTATGCTTTTCTTGCCAATAATCGTACTCACAAACGAGGAGGTGGTGTAGGTATTTATGTTCATAAGGATGTTGATTTTAAAAGACGACATGACTTAGAAATTATGGATGATGTTTTTGAATCTATTTGTATTGAAGTACATAATTTACATTCTCATAAAAATGTTATAGTTAATATTATATATAGACCTCCAGATAAACCAATATTATCTTTTATTGATAAACTTGAAATAATTTTACAAAAAAATATCAAATGAAAAAAAGGAGAGTCTTTTACTTGGAGATTTCAATGTAAATTTATTGAGTTTGAATACATCATCAAATAGTTTCTTAGACTTGTTAACATCATTTTCTTTTACTCCTTTAATTTCTAAGCCTACACGAGTCACTGTTGAGTGTGCGACTCTTTTAGATAATATTTTTACGAATAATATAGATAATATATGCTACTCTGGTATATTCTCTTGTGATTTTAGTGACCATTGTGCAATATTCGCAATATCTCGTAATATAAAAAATACACTACCTCAATCTTTCTATTATAAACGTGTGATAAATGACGAATCTATTGCCCGGTTTAGTACCATGTTACGTGAACAAGATTGGTTATTTATACACAATTTCGATGATGTAAATGACAGATTTGAATCATTTTTTAATCAATATATGCTCCTTTATAATAAATGTTTTCCTGTCAAGAAAGTTCAATCGAAATTGAAAAAGGAAAAGAAACCTTGGTTTAATAATTCGTTGCGTAAAATGTGCAAAAAGAAACATGTATTGTATAGGAAGTATGTTAAGAATCATACAGTAATAAGAAAAAGAAGATTCAATAAATTTAGAAATGTATTTAATACACAAATGAGAAAGTGTAAACGCGAATATTATATAAATAAATTTAATGAATTAAATGGTGATATGAATAAAACATGGAAAATGATAAACAAAATTCTTAATAAATCCAATACTAAAGATCAATGTAAATCAATTATAGATAAAGGTATTTTAAAAGAAGACAAACATGATATTGTAAATTGTTTTAATGCTTATTTTAGCACAATAGGAGGTAAGCTCACAGAAAAGTTAGTAGATTGTGAAACTGATTTTGAATATTACTTAAAAAAAAGATTACCCCATTCTATGTTTTTAGCACCAATAACTCTTGCCGATATTTTAGAAGTTGTTCGTGATTTTAAAGTTAATAAGAGCCCGGGGTTTGATGATGTTAACGTTAAAGTGTATAAAAAGACTATTACTTTTATTTTACAGCCATTGTGCAATATTTTTAATCTTTTATTGGAGTGCGGAGTATTTCCGGACCAACTTAAATTAGCTAAAGTAGTTCCAGTATTTAAAAAGGGTGACAAAAATATGGCATCAAACTATAGACCGATTTCGTTATTGTCAGTATTTACAAAGACATTTGACAAAATAATGTATAATAAACTCATGAGTTATATAGAGAGGAATAATATTTTATATGAAAGGCAATTTGGTTTTCGACATGGCTACTCAACAAGTACTGCACTTTTAGAATTTACTCATAATCTTGCCAATATTTTTGAACAAAAGAAATTTTTAATAGGAATCTTTTTAGACCTCTCGAAAGCTTTCGATTGTATAAACCATGATATATTATTGAAAAAATTAGAGCATTATGGCATAAGAGGAAACATTTTGAAATGGTTTCATAGTTACCTTTTTAATCGTAAACAATTTGTTTATGTCGATAATTGTTCATCTGACACACAGTACATACAAACGGGTGTTCCACAGGGATCTGTGCTTGGACCATTGCTATTTTTGTTATTTGTGAATGATTTTCAGTATGTTAGTGATTTATTCTTTTCAATTATGTTTGCAGATGATACAAACTTATTTTTTTCAGGCACTGATATAGTTGAATTGAATAATATAGTCAATACGGAAATGAACAATGTTCGTAAGTGGTTTATTGCAAATCGTTTAATTATTAATATGGATAAAACATGTTACATGCTTTTTAAGCCAAAACATTTATTTGTAGATAATGCCAAGCTTCAAATTAAAATTGGTAATATTGATATTCAGAAGGTTGATAAAATAAAATTTTTAGGCGTAACAATTGATGCAAAATTATCATGGAGAGAACATGTCAATGATATATCTTGTAAAATATGTAGAGCAATTGGTGTTATTTATCGTGTAAAGCCCATTGTTCCAATGAAAGTAGTTTTAATGTTGTATAATACACTGATTTTACCTTATTTATCATATTGCAATATAGTGTGGGGAAATTGTGCAATATCAATTAGCAATAGGCTGTATATACTTCAAAAACGTGTAATAAGAATAATGTGTAATGCCCAACCTCTTAGCCATAGCTCTCCTTTGTTTTATAAATTAAATATTTTAACTATATATCAATTGAATCAATTCCAAATTGCAATTTTTATGTATTCTTATTTTAAAGGCTCGCTTCCATCCATATTTAATAATATTTTTAATCTCAATTGTGCAATTCATCAACACAACACAACTGAGCTCAGGGGAATGTACGTCTACCATTGTATAAATATAATTTCTCAAGAACTACCATTACCTTTGTAGGATCAACAAGCTGGAATATGGTACCAAATGAATTAAAATTGTGTCCAACATTATCCAATTTTAAAAAGAAATTCAAATTGTATATTATGCTGTGCAATCACTCTTAGAACTGTTCATGCATGTAAACAAACTCTTTTAGTTTTTATCTCCCCTCCCCCTCTCTGTTTACTTTCTCTCTCACTACCTCCCTCTCTGTCTCTCTAATCCCTATACATGTATTCATTATCCAGTCTTTTGTTAGTTTCTCGGGGACTGCCCTAGATAAGCCTTTATTTTGGCTTTTGGTTATCCCCCCACATTCAAATACGGTTTATACTTTTCCCCCTTACTTCTGTATTTTAAATCTATGGTGTCTTTTTTTTTTTTTTTTTTTTTTCATGCCTTACTTGTTTGTATATAATTATGTAAATGTATATTTGCAGTAGTAATTGTTATGTATATGATATGTTTTTGTATTCTTTGCTTTTACATTGTATTTTAAACTTTGAATGTGGAAATCAAATAAAATCAAATCAAAATAATGTTTGAGATTTCCTAATATTCACAGGTAGCTTATTCCATAATCTAGGAGCTGCACAAAGAAATGATCGATCACCTAAGGTTACTGTAATTTGTTCTAATTTGGGGGATCTGCAATGCCAGTGTGTCTTGTGTACTACGAAGATTATGGCCATAAATCTGAAGTTTAAAATTCAATAATTGAATAATGTAACTAGGAGCTTGGCCATTTAGCGCTTTATAAACTATCATTAACATCTTAAATTCAATTTGTTGACGTATCGGTAACCAATGTAATTCTCTTAACAGTGGTGTAACATGAGCAAATTTAGAAAGATTACAAATCAATCTTGCACATGTGTTTTGAACCCGCTGCAACTTTCCTATCTGTGAGTTTGGTAATCCATATAATAGACAGTTTTCATGCTATCTTGATCAAAGTATTTACGAATGCGCCTCAGATTATAAATCATATAATATGCTGATTTACATACACTAGTAATGTGTAATTCCATATTCAACTGAGTATCAAATAACACTCCTAAGTTTCTCACATTATGGGATAGTTTTATAGCAGTGTCACCTACTAATATACCATTTGACTTGAACTTAGATACCTGCCGCGGAGTACCAATGACTAACAGTTCCGTTATCGTATCATTCAACATCAATTTATTGTGTAACATCCAGGTTTTAATGAACTCAATGCATGTTTCTAATACACTAATACAGTATTCTTCATTTAGTGTGTTAGGAAAGAATGACAAATATACTTGTGTGTCATCTGCGTAGCAATGACAAGTAATAATAGGAAACTCATTTTGAATATTTGTGAGGAGTCTGCTTGTGTACAACGTAAACAACAGGGGGCCTAAACGTGACACTTGAGGGACACCGAAAGGTACCTTGAACACATCTGATTCAATATCATCCATTTCAACTGTCTGTTTTCTATCAGCCAAGTTTTCTATCACACCAACATGATTCAATCCATGCAAGAACTTTACCATTAATCATATTTGGTATCCCAAGGCTATAAATGGCCTACGTAGCATAAAGAGTGCCCTGCTGTCTTTGTCAGGTCTTTACAATATAATAATCGACCAGAACAGTTTAGTCCCTGTGGTCATAAAATTAATCGAACTGTGATGTTTGTTCACGGTATTGTTTGTATTCGTATATATCTGATCAGTGTCATTGCATGTTCAGTGATTTATCATAAAGCTATTACTGTTCGGTAAATGAAAACGAAATTAAAAAGAGACTGATTTTTGCCAGAATATATATGGGTCAGATTTGTGTACGATGTACAATTTGCCATTTTTAGACCTTGAGCACTTCTATCCTTCGCTATGTCTACCCATTTATTACGATATTGCTTCGATTGGTATCATCTTAAAGGCTGTGTAACACATTTGCAAAGTAATGCAAACATTGTGCATGTAGCTAGGGAATGATGTTAATAAAATGTGTGAGAAATATCAAATCAATTCAACCCTTCTTCAATAAACGAATGTACATGTAATATTTTTCTGTTTTACTTCGGGAAAAATATGGCTTGAGGTAACTCAGCCTCTGGATAATTGATAACTTGATTAGTCGATACTAATACGACATACGCTGGTTACACAGTGACACATAACAATACACTGCAAATATTTTCTCAGGTCTTTTATATATGCCTGGTATGTTAGGTTCAGGGGACACTACAGTGCGCATTGAAAGTAGGTTGGATAGGGAGCAGTGGCATAATGAGCAAAAACTTTTGGGGGGGCTAAACCAAATCCGCATCACCACCGGATATTGCGAGGGAGCGAAGCGACCAAGCCCGAAGGAGCGAAGCAACTGAGGGGGGGGGGGGGGGGGTGTGGGAGGGGGGTGTCCCCCCCTCCCACGGTAGGGAGCTTTTGCATTTTTGGACTTGAAACTGTGCAATCTGGTGCATACCTAGCACGGGCGCCGATCTGTCATTGATACCCATTCATCAGGGGGGGGGGGGGGGGAGAGATCTATTCATTCACCCCCCCCCCTTATGAATAGGTATTACGTAAGTATCGACGCCCATGATACCTAGAAAGGAAATTCTGACTTGACGACATGTACTCCAGACTGTCCCAGATAAAACGAAACCATGCAGGTTTCATGGCAGAAATTTTCTGTCATAATGAATAATTTCCTTGATGATATATATATATGTCTGGAAAGCTCTGTGTCTCTTCTTTCATTTGATGTACAACTTATGGCACATAATTCAAGCATGACTGAATTAGAACAATGGAAAGGGGTGTTACCAATATTCCATTTGCACGCATAAATTTTAAGTTTGGCTGAGTTTTAAGGGTTGTAAACGTACTTATTTTTTAAAAAGGACAAACTCCACATAAAAGTTCATATTTTTATCTTTTACATGACACCTCATGCTAAACAAATAAATGATTTATGCCAGAGAACGAGTACAATTAAAACATGACTGATTTCTGCCCAAATGAGTGAAAGTGGAGTAAGAAGTCGCTCAGCTTTCCTGAATTAGCAGCTGACAATAGACTTTGATGCATGAGTGAATTTACACAAACATGGGGATCAGGGAAAACATGGGAAACAGGCTAGATCAGGAAAGTTACTCATTTGGGCTGGAATCAAGCATGTTTTCATTGTACTCGTTCTCTGGCATAAATCTTTTTTTTTTAATCATGAGGTGTCATATAAAAGATAAAATTATGAATTTGTATGCGGTATTTGTCCTTTTTCAAAATAAGTACGTTTACTACCCTTAAAACTCACCCCAAAACCTCACCCAAACTTGCAATTTCTGCGTGCAAATAGAATCTTGGTAACACCACTTTCCATCGTTCTAATTCAGTCATGCGTGAACTATGTGCCATAAGTTATATATGAAATGAAAGAAGAGACACAGAGCTTTTCAGACATATATATATCATCAAGGGAATTATTCATTATAACATAAAATATCTGCCATGAAACCCGGTTTCGTTTTTTTCTGGGACAGTCTGTATAATGTGTGTTAGTGCGTCATCATCGTCATGATTCTACCTACCAGAAGAGGTTATGATTGATTCATGAAGAAAGACAAAAATGCACCCCCCAAAATAATATTCGCAAGGTGACATATTAGGGGTGTGAAATGGCATGGGATATGCGGAACAGCTAGTTTTTACTGGGCGGGTGTCTAGCCATAAGGCGAAAAAGAGGGCATTTCCATCATAAGTCCCTACCCTGGCACTGTATTGGCCTCTACCCATGCAAAGGTCTTGTCCCTGCCTCCTAGCGGAGCACCCCGGGCAACTGCTCACCAAAGAGCAGGCTGATAGGGAGAGACGACTGGGCCCCACTCACTCAGAATAATTTATAGAGTGGACTTGATCGGTCAGTAAGGTCAAGTTAGGTGTCAGAGCGGAGGACTCTGTACAGAGCAACGGTCTGGCATCACTTCTAGCAGGCGGAAACGACTGGTGGTATCGCCTAGAAACATCACAGGGCATTGCTGGTGAGGAAGAAGCTTGGCACCACCTCACTATCGCCGTTGTAAACTTTTGTTATGATGATGAGTCACTTAGAAGGGGCAGCCACCAGCCCAGCGAACCAAGGTGGTACCTCTGGCTCCGGAGGGGAAAGGAACGGACAAACCGCCCATCCTTCACACCAACATGACGCCTCTACCAAGGCTGAGCGGACCGTGAAAGGAAGGGATTTTAAACTGAGGAATATCAACAGGATTGGCACATGGAATGTTCGAACCCTCCTTCAGACAGGAAGTCTCGAGCTTCTGCTGAGAGAACTTGACCGCTGCAAAGTCGATGTCCTTGGAATATCTGAAATGCGCTGGTCAGGAAAAGGACATTTCACCACTAATGATGACTACACTATGTACTACTCTGGCAATGAAAAGGGTGGGTCTAATGGAGTTGCTTTCATCGTAAATCGTCGCATCAGCAAGCATGTGCCTGGCTACAACCCCGTAAGTGACAGGATTGTAACTATTCGACTCCAAGCCAGCCCAATCAATGTCAGCTTGGTACAGGTATATGCACCTACCTCAACTGCTTCGGATGAAGATATATCTGACTTCTATAACCAACTTCAAGATGTCGTGGAGAAACTCCCAAGCAAATACTTTGTTATGGTCCTGGGGGACTTCAATGCTAAAATAGGTCAAGGTATACAACTAGATCTAGAGAGTAAAGTAATTGGAAAGTTTGGTCTGGGATCAAGGAATGAAAGGGGAAATATGCTCCTCGACTTCTGCATTGGAAACAATCTAGCAATTGCGAACACTTTGTTTCAGCAACACTCCAGACGCCTCTACACATGGACCGGACCTGGTGGCAAAGTCCGCAATCAAATAGACTATATATTGGTCAAGCAACGTTGGAGATCGTCCATTAAAAATGCTAAGACTCTGCCAGGAGCGGACATAGGAAGTGACCATCAACTTCTCATAGCAGACATACGACTGAAGTTGAAAAGGATTGTTAGAACTGATCGCAAGGTGCAGAGGTTTGACCTGATGAACATTGACAATAAATACAAGATTGAGACAAGGAACCGATTCGAAGCCCTGCTTATCAGAGAAGAAGAGATGACACCAGAAGAACTATGGGAAGACACAAAGGATATCATTATGACAACTGCCAAGAAATACATCCCCATGAAGAAGAAAAGAAGATCATCTCCGTGGCTTTCCCAAGAAACAACAGATCTCACTGATGAACGACGTCTACTCAAAGAGGCTGGACTCCAACACAGCAAGATGTACAGTACACTGTCCAATGAGATCCAAGCTGCAGCCAGGAGAGACAAGAACACTCATCTGAACCAGCTCTGCGAGGAAATAGAGGAGTTCAGTTCTAAGAATAATAGCAGAAGTCTCTTCAAAGCTGTTAAAGACCTCACGAACAGAAGTACGGCTAGACTGGCAGTTGTCAAAGATGAAAATGGTAAAATTCTTACCGAAGATGAAGAGATCAAGGAGAGATGGAGAACATACTGTGAGACGCTCTATGCCTCAAGAGAGGATGAAACGAGTGTTGAAATAGACACTCATGAAGCTGAGCCCGATATTCTCTTTAGTGAAGTTGTGAATGCCATCAATCACTTGAAGACGAACAAGGCACCTGGCATTGACGAGATTCCGGGTGAGCTGCTGAAGAACTTAGATGAAATTGGAATGAAAGTAATATGGCATTTATGTAGGAAGGTTTGGAGCTCGGGGACCTGGCCTGAGGATTGGAAGTAATCAGTTTTCCTTACCATACCCAAGAAAGGAGATGCATCAGAATGTAAAAACAACCGTACGATTGCCCTTATCCCACATGCAAGCAAGATAATGTTGCACATACTGAATGAAAGACTCCAACAACATCTGGAGAGTGAACTTTCACCCGAACAAGCTGGTTTCCGCAAGGGCAGAGGCACCAGAGATCATATTTCCAACATCCGCCATATTATAGAAAAGTGCAGGGAATACCGTAGAAAGGCATTTTTCTGCTTCATAGACTATGCCAAGGCATTTGACTGCGTTAGGTATGGAGCTCTTTGGAAAGCACTCATAACTATGGGAGTTCCAGCCCATCTTATTCAACTCATCAAAAGTCTGTATAGTGATCAGCGTGCCTGTGTACGGACTGAAAAAGGCAATACCTCTTGGTTCAGTCTAGGACAAGGAGTACGTCAAGGTTGTATTCTCTCCCCAACACTCTTCAATATGTATGCCGAATACATCATGAGACAAGTACTCAACGACTGGGATGGGGGAGTTTCTATAGGAGGATGGCGAATTAGCAACCTGAGATATGCTGACGACACTACCCTTCTGGCCACTTCTTTGGATGAGCTGACAACAATGCTTCAAAAAGTTAAGGATGAGAGTGAAGCTATGGGTTTATTCCTGAACGTTGCCAAGACTAAGCTGATGGTAATTGGAGAAGAACAACCAACAGAGCGCCTGAATATCGATGGACAGGAAGTTTAAAAAGTCAGTCAGTTCAACTTTCTAGGAGCACTGATCACACAGGAAGGTGGATGTAAGGAAGAGGTGAGAAGGCGATTAGCCATGGCAAGATCAACAATGTTGAAGCTAACCAAGATTTGGAGAGACATGGGAATTACCAAAAATACCAAAACACGCTTGGTCCGAACACTAGTCTTCCCCATTGCGACATATGGGTGTGAAACCTGGTCGCTGACCAAGGATGACTGTAGCAGGATCAACGCGTTTGAACTGTGGTGTTGGCGGAGGATGCTGAGGATACCCTGGACTGCCAGAAGGACTAATGAGAGTGTCCTTCATGACATTGGAACAGGCCCCAGACTTCTGGATAAAATCAATCAACTGGCCCTCAGCTACTTCGGTCACATTGCAAGGCGACAAGGAGATTGTATCGAGAAGGTAATCCTTCAAGGGAAAATTGAAGGATCACGCAGACCTGGGAGACCAAAAACCCGCTGGATCGACCGCATTAAATCCTTGGTTGGACAGCCGATAACATCCCTGTACCGAGCCGCAGAAGATCGTCGCAGGTGGCGCATCATCACAAAAGTCACGACCTGTCAGCCATGACGGAACCGTACCAAGAGAGAGAGAGAGACATATTCAGTTCAAACAGTGCATCAAAAGCGATGGTAGGTGGGTGTCCGCCTGTGCACGGTAAAGGCGCTTTTGCAATGTTTTACTTGAAATTTTGCAATCTGGTGCATACTTGGGAAGGAAATTTGACTTGACATGAAGTAAAAATCTGAGTTTTCTTGTCTAAAGAAATACTTTTTTTTTCAATCACGGTTATCGAATTAGATAAAAGCCATGATTTAAATTTAAAGTGCCCCCCAAGCCCCCCCCCCCCCCCCCCCCCCACCAGTACGCCAGTGATAGGGAGTTACATGGAGTGGGTTAAAGGGGACCACCAGGCAAAGAACAACACATAATTATATGATTTGGTATCGTTTTTTTATATCAAATAGATACCCAACATTTTGCAAAGGGGTGTGTAATTCATTAAAAAATCAATTAATTGATTGTGCGCCAATGCTATTCACGCGTACGTTTGGAGACAATAGAATCCCGGACTATTCGTTCGGTACATGCAGACCCATGAACGCTTGCTTTAGAATGGTGATGCGTTTTCTAATTATATATTTTTTACTGGAAACATATTTTGGTGAACGTGTTGATGGAATGGACTACTAAAGATGTTACCTTTCATTTATAAGAATATTATTTTGGGGTGATGGTACCCTTTAAGTTATCAAGTCAGTTGCACGCTATGCATTCTATGCATTGTATTGAGTGTACAAATTTCCGAAAGGACAATAAAATTCATATGAACTTGAACTTGAATTTAGATTTAAAGAGATTTTACAGTTTTGGTTTAGAGGGCGCTTCAAGAATAATTCAAGAAAAATAATTGTTGGGGAGGTTAATTAGCTAGTCGTTGGCTACACTTGTCGGCATCAAAGATCGAACTTTAAAGTTCCCCCTGCTTATTTTGTTCCATTTTTTAAAATAATATGTTTGAAGCAATTAGTGAGAGTTGCAACTCCATCCGCAATACATGTATTTCTTTGGTGTGAGTGAATGATTGTGGATGTTTGGATATAAGGATAGTAGGGGAGAGGTGCAGTCGTCATGGGAGTAGGACTTCTTTCATTGTGTTCGATATCTTTAGCTAAGCTAAAAATCCTCTAGTTTTCCTTTTTGTATAATATTAGTATACAGTTGTTTTGTTGATATACGTGTTTATTTATGTAATACCTCTGATGTAATTGAACGTCTATTTATATTATGTTTATGCATAAAGTGTGTGTATAGCAGACCGACGTCTTAAAGACGTCTTAATTTGGTCGTAAACTGGTAATCACGTCGTATGTCGTATACAACGACGTGATTACATTGTCATTATGACGTCTTTTTAAAACCATTTTTGACAACATAATTTGTGTCGTATAGAAGACGTCATAATGACGTCATTTTAAGGCCATTTTTTCACAATTAATTCTTGTCATTAGGACGTCGTAAAAATGACGTCTTAAAGACGTCTTTTTATGACGTATAACGCGGGTGAAAAATCTTCACTTTTTGACGTCAATTTATGACGTCTTTAAGACGACGTACACAACGTAAATAGACGTAAATAAGACGTCATTTTTACCAGTCTTTGCTATCAGGGTTATGTCGTTTAAAGTGGCTAAAAGGCCCTTTTAGCGCATATAAATTGATTTGGGGGTATATTGTTGAGGGTCAACTTTTTTTTCTCAGATTCGATTTTTTTTTCCTGGCTCGACGAAATCTGGAAATGAGCAAAGTAGATATTGTAGAGCAAAATATATTCGTTTGCACGTGAAATCGAGCTGATTCGACGAATAATTGATTTCGATACTGTTTAAAAGCTTCCGTATATCGTTAAAAGAGCATAAACGGCCCTTTTAGCGCATATAAATTGATATGGGGGTAAATTGTTGGGGGTAAATTGTTGAGGGTCAACTGTTTTTTTCTCAGATTCGAGTTTTTTTTTCCTGGCTCGATGAAATCTGGAATTGAGCAAAGTAGATATTGTAGAGCAAAATGTATTCGTTTGCACGTGAAATCGAGCTGATTCGACGAATAATGGTTTTCGATACTGTTTAAAAGCTTCCGTCCCTGATAGCAGATCGACGTCTTAAAGACGTCTTAATTTGGTCGCAAACTGGTAAACACGTCGTATGTCGTATAAAACGACGTGATTACATTGTCAGTATGACGTCTTTTTAAAACCATTTTTGACACCATAATTTGTGTCGTATAGAAGACGTCATAATGACGTCATTTTAAGGCCATTTTTTCACAATTAATTCTTGTCATTATGACGTCTTAAAGACGTCTTTTTATGACGAAAAGACGTCATTACCACGTCAAAATATGACGTCTATATGACGTATAACGCGGGTGCAAAATCTTCACTTTTTGACGTCAATTTACGACGTCTTTAAGACGACGTACACAACGTAAATAGACGTAAATAAGACGTCATTTTTACCAGTCTTTGCTATCAGGGTACTTTACTTATTTTAGACCTAGCTCCCGCGTCGTCCGACGCATGATCGAGGTTGTCATCACTCTCCAGCTGGGTCTGTCAGCAGTTAGTGTCCTGATGTAATTCCAATTTCTAAGGCTGCCTTTGAGGTCTTGTTGGACGTTTTGTTGCCAGTTCATTTTGGGCCGACCCCTTCGTCTTCTACCTGGGGGAGTCCACCATAGCTACAGACACCGTTTTTGAAATAATGATGCCTGGGACAAATTAGTGCAACTGTTTTATCGTATTTTTCTTAACCTAAGTATACCAAATGGAAATTGTATAAATTCTTATCTGCATATCCCAACTTAAATGTCTCAAGAATTCTATATCTGTGAATATCAATCTTTATTTAGTGTCAATCTCGACATCATTATTTCCTTGAAACAGATTCACGCCATCAAAATCAGCACCATTATACGTTATTCGACTGGATATAATAATTGCACATCCCTCGCGCAAATGTTGATTCACGACTCAACTCTTTCCCCCTCAACAGCTCCTCTGTTTGTGGTGCTATATCGTCGTGCAGGCAGATTTCGCCGCCATATTCTTATTACTGGAGCTTGCCTTGCGCCTCTTGGCTTCGTAATCGGCTCGACTGCCTTCAGCAACCGCTTTATTGCAGCCAGCCTCTCGTTATCTGGTAATTAAAGGACAATGAAATCCAGACAAATTGTTGTATGCACTATAAGACACTAAATAGAATGAATAGTCTCTGACAATTTGAGCGCGATCGGTCAAGAAATAAGAAAACTATGGCTCTTTGAAAAGCCGGGGGGGGGGGCACTCAACTAAACCCCTCAAAAAAAGTTCGGAAACTCAAGTTTGATCGATCATATCTCTCGTATTTTTTAATAAGAATACTCGAAATCGGTGACACAATAAAGCCTCATTATATACCTTTCAAACGGTGCATTATGTGTAGTGATTATGCAATTGGGGCGATTGCAGTAGCCCAGAGAATAGGGGGAGGCAGGAAGTGGAATTTCGCAAAATGGCCCTAATTCATTTAATTTACGAGTGCATGACTGTGTTGACCAGTTTTCTAAAGGTTAACATTCTATTGAATACTGCCACCCTTTCCATTCATCAAAATTGTTGAATTTTATACCATTTTAATGGAAATTATCTCTTCATTACGATGGCATATTAATCGTAAGGATTATGCAAATGGGGTGTGTGCAGCGAACCGGAATATGGAGATGGGTCGATTTATAATTTTATAATTATAAATTTATAATGATTTTAGCAAAGGGCGGCTGCAGGGAGATAAATGTGGGGGAGCCTCAAAAGTGACCCATTTTGAAACGCTCTGATTTCAAGGCACAACTGAGTCACTATTCATGCGTTTTCAATTGAATTCTTCTCATTCATGGCCAACTCATTCAAGTCGCATTACATCCTCTACACAATGGTAAAAGATACCGACACCAAATCAGAGCGTTTTGAAATGGGTCACTTTTGAGGCTCCCCCACATTCATCTCCCTGCAGCCGCCCTTTACAAAAATCATTATAAATTTCACATTTTCATACAGAAGAGTTGTTGGGCTTTCCGTTGATATCAAATTTGATCATGAATATTTTATTTGAAATGCTAACAAATCCTCCCAAAAGCTCGACAAAAATGCAACGCTCTGATTTTTTGTCAACTCCATATCTTTTTGTCTGATTTCACACTCGACCCATCTCCATATTCCGGTTCGCTGCACACACCCCATTTGCATAATCATTACGATTAATATGCCATCGTAATGAAGAGATAATTTCCATTAAAATGGTATCAAATTCAACAATTTTGATGAATGGAAAGGGTGGCAGTATTCAATAGAATGTTAACCTTTAGAAAACTGGTCAACACAGTCATGCACTCGTAAATTAAATGAATTAGGGCCATTTTGCGACATTTCACTTCCTGCCTTCCCCTATTCTCTGGGCTACTGCAATCGCCCCAATTGCATAATCACTACACATAATGCACCGTTTGAAAGGTATATAATGAGGCTTTATTGTGTCACCGATTTCGAGTATTCTTATTAAAAAATACGAGAGATATGATCGATCAAACTTGAGTTTCCGAACTTTTTTTGAGGGGTTTATATTGCTGTACACACGCACAACCAAAAAAACTCGTAAAAAGGGTACTTTTTGCCGATCATGGCGCGTCACGCGCGTGACGCGTTTAGGGTGTCAAAAAGGCCAAAATCAGAAAAAAGGGTATGTTTGTGGAGTTAAACAAATACGCGTTTAGGGTATCTTTTTTGCCAAACTTGTTTCCCGGACTTGTCTTTTATTTAAGGTAGACCTTGTTTCGGGTTAAATGTTTAAAGTGGTTAAACATTTCCATTATTTTTAGAGGTTTAATTGAGAGCAATTGACGTAGACCATGTTTAGGGGTATGTTTTAGGGGTTATACTTGTTTAGGGGGCAAAATTGTCAAAAAAGCACGCGAAAATACTTGAATAGGGTATAAATTTTACCAATGGATACAACTTAGGCTTAGGATGGGTTTGAAAAACCTGTGGTCGCGCGTGTGTACAGCAATATAGTTGAGTGGCCCCCCCCCCCCCCCCGGGTTGAAAAGAGCCATGTATATCTTCGAGTGACTCAAATTGGCAACGCACTCTGGCAAAGTTGTGGACAACTCCCCATACATTTTGTACACAAACTTTCAGTTTTGTTCAATTTTCTAAAAAAAATTATGTTTACCCTTCGTTCGAGTTCAACATATGTTTTGTAGAATGCTTTTATACATAACATATCATGAGTTGGGGGAATGGAAAAATGTGACTATGAAGAAAACTGTAAAAATGGGAAAATTTGTGTACAAAACATATGGGGAGTTGTCCACACACTTATCAGAGTGCGTTGCCAATTTGAGTTCCCCATAGGAATAAATGGACATCTTCAAAGAGCCGTAGTTTTCTTGTTTCTTATCCGATTATGCTCTAACTTTCAGAAATTATACTTCTTAATCTCTTCAAGACTATGAAAGCAACATTTTGCTTGGGTTTCATTGCCCTTTAAAACGTGCTTCAGAAAGAAAAGTTTACCGACTCGTTATTTTGGTGCAAAACTATGAAACAATATTTGAATAACATTTAGAAATACAATTAATATCGGAACTAAAATCTAATATAGAAAATGGACAAAATAACTAATAAAATGTTTACAAATTTACAAATCATAATTATCAAGGTCAAACCGTTCACAAATGTGTGATGTGTATATAATTATACAGATGTCAAGTACGAAAAAACCCTTTGTCTTTGATAATTACATGACTTCGCCTTTTATCTATTCATTTTCCCATGATTTAACTTACTGCGAAAGCCTTTTTTTAAATATAAATATCGGACACTGCATGTGTAATCAAATTTAAACTCCCTAAAATAATTACACTTTTAACGCATTTCTATCCCCCCTTGTATTTATTTTGACATTCCATGTATAGGGCTCGGGATTGGCATTACGTCAGTGACATGTATATTCACACTGGAGGACCAGTGTGGACCGTACTTTGCGGTCTTCTACGGCATTGGGAAGTCCGGTTTCGCCGTTGGGATGGCCCTGACACCACTGTTAGCGGATTACCTCATGGGCATCTACGGCTGGAGGGGATCGATGATGATAATCGGAGGAATCATGTGCAACCTCATACCCCTTTCGATGCTGGTCAGACCTCGGACACTATCAGCCCTGGTCGAACAAGGAGCCGCTGACCAGGAGAATGGAATCCGCCAAAATGGTCTGAATGAGGACCAGCGGTATGTAAAAGAAGAAGACGAAGAAGAAGAACTGTCTGCGTCATCAAACAAACAAACATTGCCCTTCGAATGCAAACAGCATCCACAGCAGTTGCTTCCAAAGAACTCTCATGGAACTTATGTGAATTTGGTTAATAAGGCATTTGACATACTAGCAGATTCCATCTTCAGGCGCGATCCATATGTAAATTTGATCATAATATGCACTGCTCTACATGGCATGGTGGATGGCGGATGGCATGCATTCCTTATACCCCATGCAGTCTTCCAGGGGACACCAATCTCACAGGCACTGGCACTTACCTACGCGGCAGCATGTGGCTGCTTTATCGGGCGAGCTTTGACCGGATTCACGAAGAAAGGGACCATCCATGACTGGGTGCTAGTCCTCCTGGCTCTCAACGGTGTCTCAGTCATCACGGATATCCTGCTGCAGAAATTCGCCGCCATGGTTGCATCTGCATTTGTCTCTGCATTGGCCATCGGAGCGATAGATGTTATGCTCCTAACCCTCCTGAAAGAACGTGTACCCCAGTCGTCGGACTTTTATGTTCTCTTCACTGTCTTTGAAATCGCATTTGGTGCCGGTCAATTCATCGGGACATTTCTTACAGGTATAGAGTCCTATTTTCCTGTTTTAACCGAAGTCAAATAAGCGACTATTATAAAAGACGATAATGATAAATGTCTTGTAAAATTACGCAAATTATGTTTTCTGTACACCACAGGGCTTGCAACGATATAAGCGCGTCACGTTCACGTTATCACGCTTTGCATACTTTCGTAAATCACACGACCTCCAATCTACGAAATGTTGGGTAATTTATACAAAAATAATTAATGTGAATGGCCATGGAGAGCAGAATTAATAAGCAAATATGACGATGTATGCACATTGCACAAGTCACGATTGATTCCGAGTCAAATACGGACATCAACACGGGAAAATAAAACTCATTTCACTCAAAACGAATACAGCCAAACAATTTAACGTTAAGAACTAATATACCTTATAATTACGTCGTTTTCTTGTTGACGATGATCATAATCATGACTCGAATATCAGCCGCCCGTGGGATCAGCTGCCGTCGCGAGAATTTCGCGCTGGTTCGTCCGATCCGGTACTCCGGTGTGACAGGGATCATGTCCAGCCAGGAATAATTGGCAGTGACGTCATTCGGACAGTTTATAATCCTAATTTTTGTCCGTTTTCGAGCCTTTATTTACGAACGGAAACACACATACACACTCAAACACAAACATACAGACATAAACACATACATGCGGACAATCAAATGAACAATAATTCACCGTTACAACATACAAGACGTCACAGTGACGCGGATGACGTCACTCATACAACTTAAACGTGTGTGTGTGTTAATTCAATACAAATGAACTTGAATAAATACAAATTGAACTAATATGCACGGGCGTAGACATGACATTGATACCCATTCAAGTGGGGGGATGATCTATTCATTCATCCCCCCCCCCCCCCCAGTTGAATAGGTATTACGTAACTCGCTACGCCTGTGCTAATATGCCACGAAACATTGGGCATACATTTATGGAGTGTTTTTGATAGATCCCTTGATTAAATTTGCCCTGGACACATGGGGCGGTATTCTCCTAAATATATCAACTTAGGCTAGACTAAGTTCATAATCTTGGGCTAACTAATCCACACTTGTCACTTGAGACCACACATCAGATTAGTTAAACCTGCACACACACACACACACACACACACACACACACACACACACACACACACACACACACACACACACACTTTTTAAATTTTTTTTAAATGATTTTTTATTTCTCCAAATTATTAACATAACATTTACAATTGAATAACATTTTTGAAAATACAAGTTTACATCTCAAGTGTACAAATCAAGTGTAGTTCACCAAAATTAAACACAATGGAGATTTAACAAAAAATAAAAAGAAGTAAGACACGCTACTTCTCTCATCCCCCCTTCCCCACCCCTACACACTCACCCTCCCCCCCCCCCCCCCACCCTACCCCGGAAATCTGCTCACATCCTTTAAAAAAAAAAATAATAATAATAATAATGCTTACAAAATACATATTTAAATCAATACTTTTAAAATACTTTTTTAATTTTTTTTTTTACAAGCTCACGGGGGAAACATCACATATGAAGAGTTCATTCTTTCAATCTTATTCTAATTTTACCGTTTCCCATTTTTGTAAATGTAGTCCTAATTTTCCCATTTTAATTGCTATTCCCTTTTCCAGGGCCTTATAATCCAATAACAGTTTCTGTATTTTATCAACATTAGGTAGAACACCCTCTTTTCTAAATACAAATAAAATATATTTTACCATAGGTCTACCTCACAAAATTGTATCAAACCTAAATCAATTTTCCAATCCCTTGGAATCGCATGATATATATCAATTATTGTGAGTAAGTTGTCACCTCTCATACCAAGGTTCAAAAAGTATGCAACGGGTTTAACATGTCCATTATCCATAACATGGTTCAACATAACAATCCTCGTTCAAATAATTCTTTATCAAATACCATCTTATTTTTTTTTATACATATATTCCTATTATTAAAAATAATTGGATTCATACAACCATTAAAATGCCTTAAATTATCAATCTCTTTCCAAGCTTTCAACATTTCCAAATAATAAGGTGGAATCTTGAACCTAAACTTCATCTTTTGCATTTCATAATCACATAAGAAAATTAGCCTTCCTCCTACTGAACTTAAGCAATAATCAAAAAATAACTTCCATCCCAAATTTCTTTCTCCATATAATAATCGTTTCACCCACATTATCCGCTGCGTTCTAACAAATATTTCAAAATTAATCATTTTTATTCCACCATAATTATAATTTTGATACATAATTTTTCTTTTTATACGATCCTTCCCTCCCCATATAAAATCAAACGATATTTTCTCCACTTCTATATAAACCCATAGGGGAACAACAAGGAGAGATGAAACATAATTCAACTTTGTTAATGCATACGTTTTCAATAAATGTATTTTACCCATAATAGTCAAATCCCGTTGTTTCCACCAACCTAGAAGCTTTTTAATTTTACTTAATATTTCTTTGTAATTTAAATCATCTTTTAATCTAAAATCGACCGAGAAATTAACACCTAAAATTTTTACTTCCTTAACAAATTGTCCAAATAAAGGCCCATCTGGTTTCCCATTTTCCTCACCCATATACATAAAATGTGTCTTTTCCTTATTAACTTTCAAACCACTTACTTTTTCAAATTCTTCAAATATATATTGCAACCTTCTTATGGAGTCTAAATCTTTCAAAAAAAATCGTCATATCATCTGCATACAATACTTGTCTTATTTCATGCTCCCCAAAATGTATCCCTTTAATTATTTTGTCCCTCCTTACTTCATTTGCCAATAATTCTATTGCAACCAAAAACAAATAGGGCGACAATGGATCACCTTGTCTGACCCCCCTTTCTATATCAAAATAACCAGTGGAATAACCCCCATTCATAATACAACTACTTATATCATTATATAATATCTTCACCCAAGAACAAAACGAATCACCAAAACCAAACAATTTTAGCACTTTCAATAAATATTGATGGGATACAGAATCAAAAGCTTTTTCGAAATCTACCGCAATCAGAAACCCCTGTCCTTGCTCTAATGAATGTTTAGAATAAAATAATATATCCTCTATTAATCGAACCGCTTCCCCAATATTTCTGTCTTTTATATATCCCACCTGATCATAATGAATTATTTCATTTAAAACCTTTTTAATCCTAGTTGCTAAAACCTTCGATAATATTTTGTAGTCTACATTTAACAGTGTAATGGGTCTATAATTTTTAATATGCTTCGCATCTTTTCCCTCTTTTTCTATCAATGTTATAGTCCCTTGTTTTTGAGATACCGTCAATTCCCCCCTTACAAATGTTTCATTCAATACTTCTACCAACAAATCCCCTAATAAGGGCCAAAATGTATCATAAAATTCCACCGTGAACCCATCATTTCCAGGGGATTTATTCCATTTCATTTCTTTCAAAACCTTAAAACACTCATCTTTCGTCATTTTACCTTCACATAATTCTTTATTCTGTTCACTTAACTTTAAAATATCATCAAAAAATAAACCATTATTTTGACCACTATCATTCCTCAAAGAATATAATTTTTCATAAAATGTCTTTATCTCTTTTAAAATGTCATTTTTATCCCTAGTAATTTCTCCATTTTCCTTATACATTTCTCTAATGACACTTTTCCTCTTATTTACTTTCAACAATTGTTCAAAATACTGAGTATTATTCTCCCCTTCTTCAAACCAAGCTGCTCTAGAACGAACTTTAATGCCCTGTCGAGAAAAATCATACAATTTATTCAACTTATCTTTTTTCAATTTAATACTATCAATAACATACCTAGATGCCCCGTTGACTAACTGATTTTCTAAATCCTTAATTTCAGTCTCCAACGTCTCTATTTCAAGTTTCCTTAATTTCGCCTTTTCACGTGAATATTTCATGGCGTATTCCCTCATTTTCATTTTCAAAAAATCCCAAAATACTAATTTATTCAAAATCCTAGGTCCCCATTCATTTTTCAATTCAAATATTATATCATGCATCCCCTCAACAAAATTTTTATCCATACATAAACTATTATTAAATTTCCAATACGATTTTCCAAAAACAAACTTATCCACTAAATGCTGAAATTGTAATTTAATGCCCGAATGGTCCGGTGTTATCGATACCAAAATTTCACACTTATTCACTAATTTTTCTAAACTACATGATATAATCCAATAATCTAAACGACTTTGGACTAAGGGCGACCTTTGTCTAAAAGTAAACTGTCTAACATTAGGATTCCTTTTCCTCCATATATCTTCTAAATCATATTTATTCAAAAAACATTTTAATACCTCAATAAACCTAGATTTTAATACAATATTTGGCCCTTCATAATCCATGCCCCCTTCCATTATAGTGTTAAAATCTCCCCCTAATATTACCGAATAATCCTTCAGATATACTTTTATCTAGCTTATTCAAAAAATCAACCTGTAATTGTACTTTATCTCTTGTAGGGAAATACACATTTCCCAACAAAAATTTAACCCCTTGTATTTCCCCTTTAAATATAATGTACCTCCCTTCTTCATCTATTACAACTGCATCCCGTTTAAAATCTAAAAGGGGCGAAAATAAAATAAGAACACCTCTACTGTGGTTTGACCCATGGCTAAAGAACATTGGCCCGCCCCATTCCTCTCTTCCACTGTTCTTCTACTTCTATAGTACTATATGTTTCCTGTAAAAAAGAAATATCAGATCCTTTACATTTACACCATTCAAAAATGCGTGTTCTTTTATCCTTATTCCGTAGCCCTCTTACATTTAAAGTAATCAAAGAAAAATTCACCATTTTATTTTACAGGTATATAAAATCTTTATAATTACCGCGTGATCTGTATCCCCCGTGAGCATGTTTATACAACAAAAATAACTACAACGAAACCTACATGACGTATCAAAAAACATATTGACTGTGAGCAGACCCCAACCCGTACACAACACACACGCACCCTTCCCCACCCAACCCTGTCCACCATCGAGAACTAACATCAAAAACAAACAAAAATTAAAAATCCGGAAGTAGGCCTACTCCGTCAAGCTCCCCCCTCACACTTCCTCATATCAAGACAATGTTCCCTCAATATTATCCTAGTATGACTCTACCTTTAAAAAAAAAAAAAAAAAAAAAAAAAAAAAAACATTTACTCTTTGACTAATCTTTGCCTTTTTCTTTCAAATCAAGAGCTGCCTTTTAAGCCCATTACATTTCAAAAGAAAGACAAAAAAATAAAAATAAAAATACCTTACCGATGATGTGCATAGGGAAATGCATGCACTTATCATCAATTACTAGTAAACCTCCTCAGCAGTGCATGCAAACAATGCGCGCACGTCTGTTCAAAGTAATGATGATGCACGCACCTGCTATACATCAGAGTAAACAACTACTACAATAGTCCACACATTCCTTTAACATGGCATATACCATGTATACCTTAAAGATCTCGAATCCTCTAAATAAAGCCACTAATTCACCTGGGCTTAACTCTTTCAGTGAAAAATGTCACCATTACCTAATGATGCCAGGCCTGTTCATATAAACATCAACTATACATTCTTCATACCAAAGCATTATTTTGCATATAAACAGATTAAACACACACACACACACGCAAACACACACACACACACACGCACACACACACACCATTCCCCAACGGGCTTAGTCTAGGTTCTAGACCCTCCTTAGTAATGTATTCGCCATAATAGCAGACACAGAGCAACTCCTTTCATACGTCGTCGCCTCAAAATCGTATTCTGTCGGTCAAATATTCACTGAACCGACATATTTTTCAGAGACTACTAGCAGGCGCGCCGGAAGCAGTTTTGGATTGGGGGGGGGGGGGGGGAAACCCCAAGGGGGCTCACAATTTGTGTGTGTAGGGGCTCATGGCCAACCACACTCTGGGTTGCCAACTTTGAGCCAGATGTGAGAGTGAGACTGAGCGGGGGGAGGGTGTGGGAGGTGGGTGCCCACCCCCCCCCCCCCCCTCCCACGGTAGGGAGCTTTTGCATTTTTGGACTTGAAATTGTGCAATCTGGTGCATACCTAGATAGGAAATTCGGCTGTATTTGGGAAAGCGTGATATGATTTGATCGACCAGATAGTTTTAATATATTTTTCACGTAGAAAACAAATAATTGACACACTAATAAATATGTACCCCAAAACACACACACAACAACATAAACCATAATTATGCAACATTATGTATGATCCAACAACACACAGCCAATAATGAGTCCCGAGGGAGCGAAGCGCCTGAGGACTGGGGCAGGGAGGGAGGGGGAGGGTTTGGGAGGGTGTATCCCCCTCCCACGGTAAGAAAGATTTTGCATTTATGGACTTGAAATTGTGCAATCTGGTGCAAACCTAGATAGGAAATTCGGGCTTAAGATTAACTGTATCTGGGAAAGCGTGTTATGATTTGATATATTTTTCACGAAGAAAACAAATAATTGACGCACTAATAAATATGCACCCAAACTCACACATAAATATTGTATTTAGTGTCATACACAGGTCCAACATAAACCATATGGCGCATGTATGATCCAACAACATGGCCTACAGCCAATAATGAATCCCGAGGGAGCGAAGCGACCGAGGGCTTGGGCAGAGCCAGAGGGGGAGGGTTTGGGAGGGGGTATCCCCCTCCCACGGGGAAGATTTTGCATTTATATACTTGAAATGGTGAAATTTGGTGCACTTCATGCCATACCTGTGAAGGAAATTTAGAATCTGAGTTAGAAAAAAAAAGAATAAAATGTCTATGCTCTCATCAGATGTTTACAACAAACTGACATAATCTGTTTGCGCGCGAAGCGCGCAGCGAAAATTGAAAATGGATGTATAAACTAGTTTTTGAACGTTAGCTCATACATTTGATTGTGTCTTTCTCACTCTTTTTAAACAAATTTTTAGGGAGGGTGGGGGGGGGGGGGCTTTTTTGGGGGGCAAAATTGCGTTTTGCCCCCCCCCCCCACTTTTTGGATTGGGGGGGGGGCGGCCGCCCCCCCTGCCCCCCCCCCCCCTTCCCCCACTTCCGGCGCCTATGACTAATAGTATACAATCATGACAATAGACATTGCATATTGTACACACATATACTTCAATATAATACATACACACAAAGTTGGGGGTGCTTCCGCACAACAACATTTGTTTTTCACAGGGGTGCTATGCCCCCCCCCCCCCCCCCCCCCCACTCCAAAAAGTCGGGAGTGCTGCATCACCCCCAGCACCCCGGCTCCCAGGGACCTGTATAAACAGGCCTACCAGAATACGTCCGGAATTTAGTCCGGACTAAGTTATCAACTTAGTCGGGGGTATAGGCTAGTCAACACTAAGTTAGCACTTTACCCGGGGGCCCACTCAACTATATTGCTGTACATACGCGCGACCATAGGTTTTTCAAACCCACCCTAAACACAAATTGTATCCATTGGTCAAATTTATACCCTTTTCAAGTATTTTCGCGTGCTTGTTTGACAATTTTGCCCCCTAAACAAGTATAACCCCTAAAACATACCCCTAAACATATCTGCAAGAATCTTCAGGATTGAAGGAGGCAGATTAACCCGAAGAAGAAGAAGACAAGGTCTACGTCAATTGCTCTCAATTAAACCTCTAAAAAATAATGGAAAATCACCTTAAACATTACCCTAAACAAGGTCTGATGTACATGTACTTGTCAATAAGAACTATACACCGTGTCCCAGAAAAAACGAAACCGGGTTTCATGGCAGAAATTTTCTGTCATAATGAATAATTTAATTGATGATATATATATGCCTGAAAAAGCTCTGTGTCTCTTCTTTCATTTGATGTGCAACTTATGGCACATAATTCAAGCATGACTGAATTAGAACAATGGAAAGTGGTGTTACCAATATTCAATTTGCACGCATAAATTTGAAGTTTGGGTGAGTTTTAAGAGTAGTAAACGTACTTATTTTTAAAAAGGACAAACACCACATAAAAGTTCACATTTTTATCTTTTACATGACACCTCATGCTAAAAAAAATAATGATTTATGCCAGAGAACAAGTACAATGAAAACATGCCTGATTTCTGCCCGAATGAGTGAAAGTTGAGTAAGAAGTCGCTCAGCTTTTCTGACTAGCAGCTGACAATGGACTTTGATGCATGAGTGAATTTACACAAACATGGGGATCAGGAAACGGGCTATATCAGGAAAGTTACTCATTTGGGCTGGAATCAAGCATGTTTTCATTGTATTCGTTCTCTGGCATATATAATTTATTTTTTAATCATGATTTGTCATATAAAAGATAGAATTATGAATTTTCATGCGGTGTCTGTCCTTTTTCAAAATAAGTACGTTTACTACTCTTAAAACTCTCCCCAAAACATCACCCAAACTTGCAATTTCTGCGCGCAAATTGAATTTTGGTAACACCACTTTCTATCGTTCTAATTCAGTCATGCGTGAATTATGTGCCATAAGTTGTATATCAAATAAAAGAAGAGACACATAGCTTTTCAGACATATATATATCATCAAGGAAATTATTCATTATAACATAAAATTTCTGCCATGAAACCCGGTTTCGTTTTTTCTGGGACACGGTGTACAGTCAACCTCACACTAAGTTGAAACTTTGCCTCAGTTGAAGATATTCAAAAGGCCTCTATTTTGAATTATCTATTGTATTTTTTTTTTTAGGTTATATAAGTTGAATTTGTAAGTAAAAGCTTTTTTCATGTTTTCATCAGTACCAGCAGATTCAAATCAAGATTGACTGTATTTCTGATAATACCAATTACAATTTCATACATTTTCAATTTTCAATTTCATGTGACAACGCCAATGTATTTCTACAATGGATCGCTCTCTCGAGATATTTGTGTAGTTACTATATAAAAACAAATGATAACTACAGTCAAACATGCCAATGCTACTACCTGTCTATAGCGACCACCTGCTCATAACGACCGCTCTCTGGTCCCCCGTGAAAAATCATGGGTTAAGCGACCTGCGTAATGCGACCACCTGCCTAACGCGACCAGCGACCACCCTATTTGGGTCCCGACACATGTGTATAGCGACCACAAAATTAGCGCTTGAGCGCCCAAGGCATCAAATCTCTTAATCTCTTATCTTTGGTCGCTCAATGCATAAAACAAGCTTTTAAAATGACAATGAACTTCAGACAGACGCTAAATTACCGACAAAAAGTGCTTCAACTCATAAACAAAGAATATTCAAGCTCTTCAGTACCTGGTGCTGATACAGATATGCGTTGAACAAAGGCACTATACTACATCACAGGGGCCGCGGAAAGGTTTTGAAAGTGGAGGGCTGACCACATTTGGGCTGTTATTATAGTTATTATGTTGTGTTTATGTATTTCTTTGTTTTTAGCCAAACAAGTGGGGGGGGGGGGGGGGCTGTCAATTATTTACACATGTGCATATAGTCACGATATGCGACCAAAAATTCAAAATGGCCGCCATCCTGTCTAATGCGACCAACCTTGAACCTTGAAGAGATAATCCCTATAGCAGCTCACTGGGGAAGCTAAACTGGGATGACTAGTGATGTGACGTCAATGGCCGACGTGAAAAGTGAGGGTATTAACAGTGTAGGTGAATGTCCATTATATACAATAAGAAATGGAGTGTTTAAGTGCAAGTAAAAACCAAGCTCTGATCTACAGCATCCTGGATCCCACCGGAGGCTGCATGCATCTAAGAGCTGGTAGGGCAGCCTTCTGGAAAGCAGTCACAGATGTTGAGTTGACTGCTATGCTTGGTAGTTGATTCCAGATTCGAATGGATCGTGGGTAGAAGGAGAATTTGTAGGGGTCTATTGTGGCTTGTGGTATTGAGTATTTGAGGTTGTGGTCGTTTCTCCCAAAGTACGAGGCTGGTACGATGAGGACTGGAGGTGAGATGCTGACAAGTGCATGGTGAATTTTGAACAGCACGGTAGTCTGTGCAAGGATCCGGCGTGTGTGCAGGAGGTCCCAATCAAGTGCAGTTACAAGTGCAGAGGCTGATGTGCTCCTCCTGTAGTCTTGATGCACAAAGCGGGCTGCTGCTCTCTGCACTCGCTCTATCCCTTGAATTGAAGTGGAGTTGTACGGGTTCCAGGCTTCGGAGCCATACTCAAGTTGCGGGCGTACAAGGGCCAGGTATGCCCTGTTCTTCACTTCTTTCGAGCATGGGGACAGTGTTCGCCGCAGCAGTCCTAGGGTTCTGTTGGCCTTGTGCAAGATGGTCTGGCAGTGAGAAGCCCAACGAAGGTCCTTTGAAACAGTAACTCCTAGGTACTTGTATTGTTCTACCCTTGGGATGGTCTCATTGTGCAGGTAGTACTCATGGATGCTAGGCTTGTGCTTCCTGGAGATGGTGAGGCTAGCACATTTGCTGATGTTAAATGCCATGAGCCACTTGGTGGACCAATCTGCCAAGGTGTGTAGGTCTTGTTGTAAGATACTGTGGTCGTCTTCGGATGATATGTCACGGTAGATCACACTGTCATCTGCAAACAGGCGCATTCTGGACTGGATGTTCTCAGTGATGTCGTTGATGTAAAGCAGGAACAGGGTTGGACCGATCACCGATCCTTGGGGTACACCAGATGTTACTGCCCTCCAAGATGATCTCGATCCATTTACTGTTACTGCTTGTTGCCTGTTTGAAAGGAGTGCCATTATCCAGCGCGATGTGTCTCAAGTGATACCATAGTGTTGTAGTTTGGTATGAAGATGTTGGTGGGGGACACGATCGAACGCCTTCCGAAAGTCCAAGAAGACAACATCGGTTTGACCTCTCCTTTGAAGGGTATGTGCCCAGTCGTGTGTAGCTGATATGAGTTGAGTTGTAGTGGAGAGCTTCTGCCTGAATCCATGCTGTTCATCTATCAGGATGTTGTTAGATGATACATGTTTGGAGATGTGGCTGAGGACAACATGCTCCATCACTTTGCAACAGATGCAGGTCAGCGAGATTGGTCTGTAGTTGGAAGGATTGCATTTGTCGCCCGACTTATGGATGGGTGTTACAAAAGCCTGTTTCCATGGTGTAGGGACGACACCGGTGTTAAGGCTTTGCTGGAACAAGAAAGCCAAGGCTGGAGCAATCTCGTGGGCGATCAGTTTCAGGAGTCTGGGTGGTAACTCGTCTGGTCCACTTGCCTTTGCTGGGTTGAGCTGCAATAGTTGCTTCGCAATTCCAGGACGATGGACATGAAGATGACCAATGTTCCCGTAAGGAGAAGGCCCATGCATGTGCTCTTGCTGGTTTTGTTTCTCAGTGAAGACAGATTGGAAATATGAGTTCAAACATTCTGCCTTGTCCTTGTCAGAGGCGTACAGCTTGGATTCTTTGCGTAGAGGAGGAATTCCGATGTTCTCGGAGCGTTTGAGTTTTACGTAAGACCAGAAAGACTTGGGGTTGTCAGTGAGGCTGTTTCCGATCACGTTGTTGATGTATTCCTGGTGTGCATGGTTTACTAGTTTGGCAACTTTGTTGCGGTGCTGTCTATATACGTGCCACGATGAGGTGCTGGGACGACTTCGTGCTTTTTTGAAGAGTCTGTCCCTCTTCCGCATATGCCTTTTCAAGCTGTGATTAATCCAAGGGAGGTGGAATCTGTTCTTTGTCATTTTAGATGGAACATAATCTAACATGCAGTTGTTGAGAAAATTTGATATAGTGGTCCAGTTTTCATTGACAGAGTTGAGTTCTGGGGATGACAGAAGAAAGTTGGTGGTGAACTTGTCGACAGCATCCTTGAGCCCTTTCTGATCGGCCTTGTGGAACTGGAAGACTTTCCTGGGTGGCTTGGGAGCAGTTCTTGGGTTACCCGAGAAGGTAAATGACACTATGTGGTGGTCCGAGATGCCTGGGTGAACACATACCTCCGACACCAGTCCAGGATTGGAGGTTATGACAAGATCCAGGACATTGCTAGACTCAGGCCGCGTAATGTCCCCGACGAGTTGCATCAGAGAATGCTCGAGCAAAAGATCCAGTAGATGCTGGTGGTAGCTCGCAGTAGGAGGGTTTGACGTGGTGCATGATGACCAGTTGATGTCAGGGAGGTTGAAATCGCCTCCGATGATGATGTTCGGGTGGCTACGTCGATGTTTAGTCAATAGTTTGGACAAAGATTGGTGAAGTTCATCTAAGCCTTGTTTCCGGTTACTAGGTGGACGGTAAAAGCTGGCTATGTACAGCGGTTTCGCATTAGTAAACTGGATGTTGCACCAGATGAGCTCACAATCCACATCAAACTCGGGACAGTTGGTGACAATCAGAGATTCGTGTACTGCAACGAATACGCCACCTCCATGCTGGTTTCTATCCTTGCGGAAGACGTTGTAACTTCTAGGAAATATGCTATGGGTGGGAACACTGCTATCAAGTTTGGATTCGCAGCCAAGGAGAACATCCGGTCTGTGGTGATCAATCAAAGCTTGAAAGCGTCCCTGTTTGGAGATGCTTTTTAGTCCGTTACAATTAACAATGACTGTCTTGATATTCTTTCTCCGGTTCTTAGTTGGAGTAGAGAAATGCGGGCGAGGTAGCCCCCTTGAGCTTTCCAAAGTAGGAGTAGACGTCTGGGGGAGACCATCACATTCGAGGACGATGCTGGTATCGTCTAACTGAAGGGAGGAAAAACGGTTTGGGTTTGTAAAGTCGGATTCACTCAATATTGAACTAGCCTCAATATTTGCACTGCCGCATCTGCAACATATCCATGAGAAGCTTGAACGGTTCTGGAGTACCTCATAGGATTCCTTAGAGATGCCAACACAGGAGATATGGCACCAAAAGTTACAGTTATCACAGAGAAGTGCAGCGTCATGGTCGTTAACACCGTTGTTACAGATTGCACAAGGGAAATCATGAACCACGTCATTTGGGCCTGGATTCAGTTCCACCTGACCGCCAAGGAGAAGGAGAATCGCTAGGTGGCCGGGTGATGCTGATTGAAAATGTAGTATGGGCGACTCTTTTCTGCATTTTTGGTCTGCCAGGAAACGCAGTGTAAGGCTCCAATTTCCTACATCATTAGGATGCGTACAGGAGAAGAGCGCAGAGGCACTGGAGTTGCGGTGAGAGGGGTTGGCAAGATCAATTCGTGTATTCGTTCTCGAGATCACGAGGATTGTGGTGATGATGAAGAAAAATATCATTACAACAGGGTGTGGCTTCGCCTTTGCAGTATTGCAGGATACTCTTGATGTCATCATGGTGGCGTTAAACCTTGAAGACCACAGTGGATTTGATGCAGGAAGATGTAGGAATAGCAATGAAGTCCGAAGCAAAGTCAGACAATCAATTGCTAGCCAAGACATAGACTGGCTATTGGCATGAATTCAAATTTTCAGCTTCAATTTAAATGACAATAAATGAAGCAATTGTGGTAAGCATAATTAAAACTTACAAAGACACATAGAAGTCCACGATCCAATGCTGGATTTGAAGAAGGATGATCATAATTTCATAAAAGCTGGAAGATACTCACAGTCAGAGCAAAGGGTTGAATGATACAAACAAGTCCTGTGCTAATGTCCCACTATATAAAGACAGTGGCCTGGTAGACTACAGTGTAGCTATGTAGCTGTATGTGCAGTGTGCTGTAGTATTGAAGTAAGGTGCAGATTCAATGCAGTCCCATCTATTCAAAGTTGTGTAGTGAATAAGGTGATGGGAAGAGGAAATCCAAATGTTGACCAAAATCCAGTATTTTGCAATAACTAAGTATTCAACAGTTGGCTTCTACAATTCTATCTTGTCAGAAACCCATTTGCAGAATTTAAGAGAAGCAAAAGAAACAAGATAAGTGAAAATAAGGAAGATTTTCAGTAGAAAATCGGGAGCTTGTGAAAAGTGAGTCTGTCGGCCATGACGTCACACACACACTCCAACTGTCTATAGCGGCCGCTTTTCGCCGGTCCTTTGAGTGGTCGCTATAGACAGGTTTGATCACTGTACCATGTCTTGTTTCTGAAACATTTTGGAATAATTTATTTACAAGAAATATGAACCGGGATCTTTAGGGATTTCGTGATCAAAATCTAGCCAACGAATGGGGTTGAAACTTTTCAAATGTAATCTAGATGAGTTGAAAATACCGGCAAAGAAAAAAATAACGAAAACAAACTATTAGACCGGCAGCTCAGAGGTCTTTTGTGCATCGAAAAGCGTACTGATTGTTGAACATATGAATATTTAGAGGAGAATGTAACAAAACCAACAATATGAGTCTCCTGGGCTGTACCCGGTGGTAAATAGGTCCTTTGCTCCTCCAAATTTTGGCCCCTGGGGTTTGTGCGATGCTTCCATTTTGTGGCGAAGTACCGTGTCTAAGTTTGGTACCTGCGGGGTAAGCGAGATAATTACAAAAGGATCAGTGGTCCGTATCAGGACTTCTTCTGAAATTTTTACCTTGGCCGTTTTAAAAGACGAAATACACGTCGATGAATTGGGGATTATACCAAAAACCTCTTGCAACTTAACAAATATGTCTTACAGATTACAGAATACATATTGGATACAAATATCATCCGTTAAATTACCCTGCAGATGCCTCTGAATATTGAAAATCGACTCGCAAAAGTTATGTTTTAAAAAGCGGAGCTTCCACATTTCCCTACGTCATGTACGTAGAGTGGATAAAATCGCTGCACAAAGTCAGACAAAGGGCAATTATGTGTGTATTGGGATCCAAGCTGCATGTAGAGGGCAATACTGTTTACACAGGGGCAGGGGCCCGATTACGGACCAGTGACATTTACCATGGTAATTAGCATAATTGGCTCTAACTCATCCATGTCAATATGCTAGAATTACATACAAATCAACACAACGTAGCATAGTACACATGCCGCCCTTACACATTCAACCGTAAAGCAGATCTAGAGATCAGTGGAACTAGGCTGGTCCTGGGTCATGATCGTGCTCTCGGCCACAGTTCACAGTAACTTTGTGTGCATGTGCAATACTACGGTCAAGTGAAAAGGACGTGTAGGCCTATTCATCGAATTGAAAGGACTTGTTATTCTTGTTAGTTGTTACATCGATTAGAAATTCCTTGATGCAATGGTTGTAAAATTGTTCTCATGAAAGAGAACAAAAGATATCCTATGACAACCGTCTGCCACTCTAAACATGACTGCACAGAGTAAAGGCTCTATTGATACATTTCTCCCATTGTCACCACATTTGTCATCCCCCCCCCCCCCCCCCCCCCCCCCCCTCCGCGCTATGCCATGCGCTCATATATTGGTTCCTCTGCATTCGGCTATTTACTTTTAGTTTTCATCCCTGTATATTTATACACGGGTGTTGTTGTGGAATTCATTTGAAAGTGGAAGCCATGTCTGATCTGGTTTTGGTGATGGTGTTCATTCGAATGTATTTATATGGCCTTTGGCATATTCAAACGTGCTATCAATATGTATTCAGTAATCTGTAAGACATATTTGTTAAGTTGCAAGAGGTTTTTGGTATAATCCCCATTTCATCGACGTGTATTTCGTCTTTTAAAACGGCCAAGGTAAAATTGTCAGAATAAGGCCTGATACGGACCACTGATCCTTTTGTAATTGTCTCGCTTACCCCGCAGGTACCAATCTTAGACACGGTACTTCGCCACAAAATAGAAGCATCGCACAAAACCCCAGGGGCCAAACTTTGGAGGCGCAAAGGACTTCTTTTCCACCAGGTACAGCCCGGGAGACTCATATTGTTGGTTTTGTTACATTCTCCTCTAAATATTCATATGTTAAACAATCAGTACGCTTTTCGATGCACAAAAGACCTCTGAGCTGCCGGTCTATATTCCGGTGTAAGAAAAATGAAAAAGCCGGCTATTGGCCGAGGGGAGTCGCTCATTGGCCTAGAAAAATGCATCTAAAAATCGTCCGCGCGCGCACGCAGTCCGAATCGCCAAACATAAAAACACTGCGATTATTTGCGTGGCATTTTGAAAATGAAATTCCGACTTACATTTCATTTCATGCAAAATGATGCTGTGTAATGGTTGAGACACGGTATACATATACGTACGTACGTCGACGTACGTACAGTTTAATGCAGCTGATATCTGGGCCCTGGATACATGCGGAGCTTGAGCGGGGACCTGGGAATGGCGGAGGGGGGCGGGGGGATATGATCGCGCGATCAAGGGACGTTCCCGAGATCTGGAATCCCCTGGAATCATTCGAAGTCGCACAAAATCCCCGGCAAACTCCAGACAAGTCGGGAAACAAGTTTGGAGAAAAAGATACCCTAAACGCGTATTTGTTTAACTCCACAAAAATACCCTTTTTCTGATTTTGGCCTTTTTGACACCCTAAACGCGTCACGCGCGTGACGCGCCATGATCGGCAAAAAGTTACCCTTTTTACGTGTTTTTTTGGTCGCGCGTGTGTACAGCAATATAGTTGAGTGGCCCCCCCGGGGCACTTTAGGCCAGATTAATTTAGTAGAATACCGGCCATTGACACTAACTTATCCCTGCCACACCGGCACTTTGACATTTCATGTGTGTATAATTATAAACAAGCCCTCCGCAGTCCGCACACAGAGCCGACTCGACCCGATCCGACTGGTTTTCAGTTGGTTCAGCTCAGTATTCGTTACCTAAGGAACTATTTCCCGGTCAGTAGCCAGTCGGAGATCATTCGAGGCCGATTCAACAAGTTTTAATGGGTTCCGACTGAGCGAAACCGACTCTAGCCCGACTGATAACCAGTCGGATCGGGTCGAGTCGGCTCTGTGCTCGTTGAGTGACGTCTGGCTGCCTACGTTTACATAACTGTTTATACATACACTCATAGAGCATGTATAGAGAACGCGCTAGTTCAAGTTCCGCCAATATTTCAATACGAAGAAGCACCTCTCATTTAAATAATTTCTTAAAGTATATCCCATTTACATATTAATTAGTAGTTTAGTACAGATGTGTTTCCTTCCGGGAAAAATAATATAAGGTACTAAATTATTATTGTGGACTTTGATATTTTGACTGTTTTGATGTTGACACAGCCCTGTTTAGTGGATTTAATCATGCACAGTGCAGATGATGGTATTATATCCCAACATATACGTTGATCTTTATTATAACCTGAGGGCAGGGGTGTCGATCCGTTTTGAGATTGGGGGGGGGGGGGGGGGGGGCCAAATTTGAAAATTTTTCTAGAGTGACCATTGAGACCTTAGAGAGCTAAAAGCCCCACATTGGCATGCCCGGAAGTTTTATTATGCGCTCATTGAAAGTGTCTTGATGGCTCGAAGGACCTTACTTTGGGGGCACCCACATTTGGGGACAATAATGGGGGTCCAGGGGGCGGAGCCCCCGGAAGCTTTTAGATTCAGACATTTGCTCCTAGCATGGGTGTTAAAAATTGTATTAAAATAGTGAACCTACTCATAACGTATTTTTTAAAGGGCATAGCGAAGAAAAGACTGCGCCTTGCATGAGATGGATCCACGTGATCATGTATACTATAGAGCCATTGATATAGTCTAGGGCATTGGGCTCCCATGAAACTAAGCAAGGGCGTCAACAATTTCTCAAAAGTGTATTGGGGAGACATTGCGAGGAAGCGAAGCGATCGAGCGGGGGATGGTGTGGGAGGGGGTGTTCCCCTCCCACAGTAGGGAGCTTTTGTATTTTTGGGGCGTGAAATTGTGCGATTTGGTGCACACCTGAGAAAGAAATTTCACGTAATATGAAGAAATAACGGAACGGGGCCCCTTCCCAAAATAAAGTAACAAAATGAACATGTCCATCGGATACGGTGTCCTTTCCAATGAAAAACGATACCAAGAAAAGTAATTTTGGACGTGTAGTTTTTGTTTTAGGGCGCTTTGAGTGAGACCATGTCAGGTTCCTATTTTTTGTCAATTTTTACCAAGTCAGTGTCTGATAAATGAGACTTACTGCCCGTCATACTTATTGACCAATTATGCCCATTCTCTCGGCACACAGCTGACAATGGCGCGCGGAATACTCTCGTGTTTAATGGTATGTAGGGCAATAAGTCTCATTTATCAGGCA
>JBAMJV010003551.1:0-60000 GCA_037951105.1 Echinarachnius parma
AGTCATGCTTGAATTATGTGCCATAAGTTGTACATCAAATGAAAGAAGAGACACAGAGCTTTTCAGACATATATATATCATCAAGGAAATTATTCATTATGACAGAAAATTTCTGCCATGAAACCCGGTTTCGTTTTATCTGAGACACGGTGTATAGGTTTATCTTGGCCAATTTCGTAAGCTTCTCATTCGTTTTGATCATATATGGCCCGGGTAATAATTTAGTTTAAATCGCTTAGGCGCTATATTAATCGAACATATACGTACATATTGAATCGAATTGATAAGGCTTGTCGAGAAAGGCTCCATGATTTACGTAGGTTTAAGGCAAGATATACATACAAAATGTCAAAATAAAAGGTATAATATCGTACATAAATATACAAATTATTATGAAAGTGGTTGAAACATATTTCTGCCTGCTTTACACCCAAAGATAAACCAGACGAAGACCCGATGAAGATGGCGGAAAAGAGACACTACTTGTTATTAAAGAGGTCTCGCTGCATTGTCAAAGTCCTTAACATTTAATTGGAACTCTTGCGGTTCTCACGTATACCTCATTGTATTCGTATTTTACCAATAGTAACGTGGAACAGTTTTCGGTTTTTAAAATTTGCATTCCGTTATAATGATATGTATGATTGAAATATTCAGATGAATCATTATCTAGTGGATACTTATAACTGTGTACAAAGTCAATACAATGATTAAGCAAATATCATGTTGAATTTTCGCTCATTACTCGGTCATATGACATTCATTTACCATGGAATGTTCACACATCACTCAATGGACATAATATCAGATTGCAGAAAATATACTCATTTTATCAGCCATTTGCCAGTGTTTGCACAAAATAACTAGATCCTTTTGATAAAGAAAATACAAAAATATACGCCATTGATTTAGAAAATGATAACCCTATCAATGTGTGTGTGTGTGAGTGTGTATCGTACTATAACTATATTGCCCGCCCACACCTGCATGCTCTCGTGAAGTCTATAGCCTTTTTTTTTAGGTCATGGATATTTAGGGCAGATTTCGGAAATATAAGGTGGTAGTATACCACCGTAGTACAGAGCAACAACCTATGTGACCTCAAACTCATTGACCTATTCACACACTCCAAATCGTGTATAATCCAGAAGGTTTTTAATTAAGGTTGTATCGTGCAATATATTTTAAGAATATGGGATTATTGCATAACCACACCCAACAACATTTTACACTGTCCAGTTATCTTCTGAAATGCGTACAATACTTCGGGGATTATTCACAATCGATAGTGACAGGAGTTAAAGGGTACCACCACCCAAAATAATAGTGTTATAAATGAAAGGTAACATCTTTAGTAGTCAATTCCAGCAACAAGTTCAGAAATATGTTTCGAGAAAAAAATTATATAATTGGAAAACGCGTCACTTTTCTAAAGCATGCGTTCATGGGTCTGCATATACGAAGACTACCTTTGTCCAGGGCGAACGAATCGTCCGGGATTATATTGTCTCCAAACGTACGCCTGAATAGAATTGGCGCACTCTCAGACCCCGTTTACAGTGAAAAAAAGGCCGGGCCGAGCCGCTGTAAACGCTCAAAGGCCAAATGCAGAGTCAAAAGTGGCCGCGCATTTTTCCCCGCTCCTGGAGGTAGTCTCGGCCGCGGCCGAGCCGCGGCTCGGCCCCGCTTTTTCTCACTGTAAACGCACGCAGGGCCAAATGCGGTACCAAATTGGAAAACAATTCATTGCAAATAACGCGCCTATGTTCTGTGACCCCGGCGTGCCCCCAAAATAATGGTTTGTTTACATGCAGAGCGCCACTATAACAAGATATTGAAAGGGCGGCCTGGCCGAGACCGCCACTGTAAACGCACAAAATTGGGGGGGGGGGGGGGGGGGGGGGCGAGTACCGCAATTTAGGCAGGGCCGAGCCGCGGCTCGGCCCGGCCCAGCACTGTAAAACGGGGTCTCAGACGTTGGGCGCATACGGAACCATCAGATAATAATGGTTCCGTAAGTAAGGGTAATTAATTGTATTGTTTATGAATTACACAACCCTTTGCAAAGTGTTGAGCATCTATTTAATATCACACAACGGTATCAAAACATATTAAGGAAATAATGAATGATCTTGCGTGCAATGGCCGAATAATATTGCACGAAATACGAGCCAAGCCTATAGTCTATTGCACAAGGCACGCAGTGTCGCGTGCAATAGACAAGTCGCGAGGCTCGTATTGAGTGAAATATTATCGGCCCAATTGCACAGGCAAAAACATTCATTATTTCCTTTATATAACACCTCAACAACCCAATGGAACGCTAGCCATGCCCATGACATACGGCGCTGAATTTCTTACAAATTGCAAATAACCTAAGTAAATGAAGACGTGGTGTTTTACTTTTTATATCCATCATGTCCATCCCGGCGCATTCCCCGAAATCCAGTTGCAATCAGTTGATTGCCAATGCAAAGGCAAGCATGTAGGCTAGGCCAAGGTAATAAATGCGTAAAGACTGTACTTGACTAGACAATAGACGAGACCTAGACCTAGTACTTAATCGATCTAGATCTAGTCTAGTCTCTAAATTAACTGCACTGCACTGTATCCATGCACATTAGACAGGCTAGTCGAGTCGAAGTCTACAACATTACTTAACTCACGATAATCCAAATTTGATGTGCAATCAATGTTTTACTGTATGTATTGTATATTGTACGGTTCGTACGTACGTACGTACACGAGTACTGGTGAATCGATAATCGGCGCATCATCACTCATTTAATTGATGACGTCATTGTCAGTGCAATTTGTGCACTATACTAAAGTACCTGACAGTGACGTCATTAGTGTACTCTTGCACTCGGGATCAACTTAGAGAGTGCAATAGATAATTTCTTCTGAATATCATGTTGACTTGAATTCAACCAATCACAACTCGAGAACATTCTAAGGTGTTATATAAATATAATTATTTGTTGTTCTGTGCCTGTTGGTTCCCTTTAACATGTTTGATAAATCTCGTACATATAGAGCTGGCTTTCTTATAATGTAGCCTACATCTATATGGATAAAAACATGACTTATTTTCCACATTCGTTATGGACAAGTAAGGATATTAATAGCTGAATAGTAAAGACGGTTGACAGGATCGCGTACTCACGTATATACTACGCGAATTTCACGGCATGGAATAAATAATATGGTCAAACATCGATCAATGCATACAATCATACGGACGTACATTATGTATATAACACACAATACATAATGTAAGTTGAGAAGAGACGGTTGTATTTGCCTTGGCTGAAAGGTGAGATTCCTTGTCCCATTTAATGTTTAATCTGCTTTCAGAAATGAGAATAATCATATCAAATGTATCTGGCCCGCGCAAGTACCTATACGGGTCCCCGATGCCCCCGGGATAATTCTTCCAAACAAAACATTCGTTCCAAAAATCTTTCTAACCCAGTTTTAAACCCTCTATACATTATTTTATTTTTGTCCCTTTCATGATCGTGAACATAATCGCGTTATCGCCCGGCCGATTCATACCGAAATGTCGGTTGTTGGTCTCCGAAAGGCGAATAATATATAGAACACACGTATGTTTCTGACTGATACGGATCATGCAAATAGGGACCTGTACAATTTAATTGCGGTTGTCCTCTTTCCGACGTGGCTTCCCTTCTAAACCGATGAATCGGATTAGTTTCCCGAAATTCAAACGCACCGTTATTTTAAAACGTTAAAAACTGTTATGCATAAACATGTCAATAACATCGCCACACTGCACTGTGCAGCAAATTGATGCGGTTGCTCGTCCCCCCCCCCCCCCCACCCCCCTCCCCCTCCCTCCCTCCCCCTCCTCTTTCACTCACCCCCCTTCCCCCGGCCTCGCCCCAATTACCCCCCCCCCCCTCTCTCTTCCCCCTCTCTCTCCATTGACTCACTACGCCCTATTTATCCATATTTCGGTCATAACGTGCACGGTCTACTTTCATGATTTCATCTCGTATGCGCGACCCAGACAGATAATGCAGTTTACCGTCAGCAAAATAATATTGATATTAGCGGCCATCTCGCGAATGCATAACCCGTCGGGAGGTTTTGATAGTAGATCGCTACATTTCTTTGATATTGTATCTGTTTAATGTGTGTAGATTTAAATGCACCAATGTTTAGAAGGAAATTGTAGGGCAAGTCAATTATTCCCTTGAATTTAAATCAACGCACTAATGGGCAGAAGAAAATACAGGCAGGTAAAATTGTTTTCTTTGTTAGTATATGGGGCTGATATGATTCAACATGGATGGCTAAATTCATTTTAATACGTTTTTTTTTGTATGCACATCTTCAAAATAGAGAGGTTGTTAGCTCGAACCCAAATGTTTTGTATTTATAACATAATGTGTTTGGTCCGCTGAATTCATTACAGTTTCAAACTCCAAACTCGTTCATGCCTGGGAGTTTAACTGATTTAGCATAATATTGTGGTATAACCCTTTTGAAATGAAAATTCAATTCAGAAAAATTAAGAAAGGAAAGAAGAGATTTCCTCTCCAGTGGGTAACATTCTCGCGAAATGCTCTTATTTACAGAAACAGCTGCTTTTGGAACACTTTCAAGTGGATTTCTAGGTCAGACTGAATTATTATCTCTTACGTGTATATTATAATACAAACTGATGAGAGGAATACTCGGTACAAATTGGATCAGGCTCGGACACGAAGCGATAGAGCTATGCCTACGCAAACATCACGTAGACATTTCACGTAGACATTTGAACAATTTTATTACAGTTTTTTAAATACTTATCAGTTGAATCAATGCTGTATAATAGCACTCATAGCACTCATAGCACTCATAATTAAAATACTTATAAACTGCCGATTAATCTTGCCACTATGACGAAATGTAAAAATAAAATCTGTTCACAATTATTATTCTAGAAATCCTGGTAATTATTATAGTGCTGTTATATTGTTGTCCATCAAAAAGTTCTTCATTTACTTTTTTTTAGACACACAGGCCCTATGATTTGGAATTTTCTCCCCATAGATATCCGTGATTCTACTTTCTTTAATTCTTTAAGTTAAAAAAATTAAAAAAAAATACTTCAAAAAATACTTCATGTTCTTAAATCAATAAACATTTATGCATTTTAATACATCTATTATGTTTTTTACATTATTTGGTTATTGTTGATCTCTTTTATATGCAATTGTTGGAATTTGTATGTAACTTTTCATAACAGGGACTGTCTTGACAGAACCTCACGGTTGTATTTACAGTTTCCCCAATTCCTTTATATTAATCAACTTCTTTATAATTCTGGTATAATTAAGCATAAACATGTTTCTTTTTTGTGTGTATTCTTTGCTTTCTATATTGTATATAATCTGTATTTTTATACTTTTATAAAAATGTTTTTTTTTTATGGATTTGAAATAAAATAAACTTGAAACTAAACTATCCTTTCGAATTTGCCGGCGATCGTAACATTATTAACGAGCAACTCGCTATACCGTTTTGAAGATAACCCATGAAAATTCACTTATTTCTCGTTTGAGTTCTTAAAATCGCTTTTATTTTTGCTTTTTTCCACCAAAATATAAAGGAATACTAATGGGTCAAGTATTTTCACATGACTTCAACCTCATAACATTGCTCTGTATTTAAGACAATCATAAATTTGTTAAAGATCGCATGTACCAATCACACAAGCAACAGCTCGCAAATGACGTCACGGTTAGCAGTGGCGTACCCAGGATTTTTTTAAGGGGGGGGGGGTTATTTTGTAAAAAATTCCAAGCCGAGACCAAGTACCTTCAAAATTTTCGAGACCGAGACCAAGTACCTTCAAAGTTGAAAACCCCTCTCAGTGGGGGGTGGGGGGGGGGGGGGGGGTGTCCGTTGAAAATTTTCGAAGCCGAGACCAAATACTTTCATAATTTTGGGGCCCGAGACCGGAGATCTTCGGCAAATTTTGGGCTGAGACCAGGGTTTAGTCGGTCGAGACCAGGTTTTAGTCGGTCGAGACCAGGTTTTAGTCAGTCGAGACCAGGTTTTAGACGGTCGAGACCGCTTAAAGGTAGTCTCGAGACCGGCTAAAATTTGAAAAGGGGGGGTTCAAACCCCCCAAAACAGCCATTTTCAGGTCAAAGGGGGGGGGGGGGGGGGGGTTGAACCCCCAACCCCCCCCCCCCCCCCCCCCCTGGGTACGCCTATGACGGTTAGTGACAATTAATACGAACGATAACTAACAACATGTCATATATATATTTGTTGTCGCTCTAACGTTTTTGCTCATATTTTCGATAATAATTCCCCTTCTTCCAAAACAAACGTAACATATCTCGGGTGGAATTCCCCTCTTAACAGATTAGTGAGCCATTAACTTTATCAAATTCAACCAAAATCACTTTGAGCTTTCAAACTTCTCTTGTATATATACCTTGTTGTTTTGGTTTTATGCTAACGGTATATCCCTAATTATGGAGATATCTAAGATTTACTTGAAAAGGGTTCCGGAACTCGTTTCGATTCTAGTGAAAGGTATCCGAATTCGGATACTGCGCGTGCACGATCGGGATAAAAATCTGACATAAATAGTCACCCTTTTCACTATAGGTAAACACTAATCATCTTCTATGAAAATATTACATGTTATTCTGAAGAATGTTGTCATGATATTGGGTATTTGATTGAATTCTCAACTATAACTTTTTGATAAAAAAAATCGTATAAAGTTAATGGATTGACGCTCAATGTTTTCTACTCCTTACAGCGGGTCTGAGGGGCTGGCTTTTGGTAGAATCCGTGCCTCTCTCCTTCTTTCTTATTACAATTATTGTCCCCTTTTCAGAGTTTACTTTTTCAAGTTAAGCGGCGTCTTCTGTAATTAATGAAAATGATCTATAGCACATCAATATACAATCTAAGTAATCCCACTGTGTCTGAATCAAGACACGCTTGCCTGCATTGCATTGACTTGACTGATTTGAGGGGGAGCTATACAAAAAACACGGTACTTGATTAGTCTCCATCAAGTCGCCCTTTTCTTTCCAGCTAATCCTGCACGCCACGACACGCGATCTAAGGCAGACCGGAAGAAAAAAACGAACATAAATAGAAAAGGGTATTAGACATGACACTGATGAGCATGATCCATAGCAGCCAGGTCGGGCAATTACTAGCTACAAAATTCTAAAGAAAGCTCAGACGTGATACTGAACATGATAAATTAACGATTCTGATTGCCCGGGCCTCGAGGCTGCGACCCTAGCTGCTACAAGCCTTTTCCCCGGGTAAAACAAAAACTAAAAACTATCTCCATCAAGACTTGTTTCCGCGGCAGATCACCGGCCGATGCTCGCTATAAACCCACACTCGGCGAGTCATCTTCTATGGGATCGCTACCCAGCGTAAGACGGGTTTAATCCTTCACCCTCGTGTTACTCCAATATCCCGGACGTCGTCAGGAGCATTAACCCGGCTTCGCCCGTCCGTCAGCACAATGGCATTATTTATCAGTATATCCCCTAGACTGGAGAGAGCATTCCTTCACGCGTGCACCTGCCCCGGGTCTCGTGCTGAGGACAAGTGGGCCAGCCCAGCCCCGACCCGGGTCCTGGTCGGTCAGTGACACCCTAGTACTCGCGCCTACGACCCCTGCCTATATACTACCCATACTTCTACAACATCGATAACCCCTAGATCCGAGAGAGAGAGAAAGAGAGGGGTATGATCATAATAACTACTATAGTTACTCCACGGATTAACCCCCCTTAATTGGTGCTTAATCATCATATCCTGGATAAACTCTCCATAATTAGTAATATTTATCTTTTTGTGTGTGTTCACTTGAGAGAATGGCGTCGGCATTGTCATCAATTATTGCGTGAAAATCAACAATTTAGATTACAAGTGTTTATTAAATACTATATTACATTATTAATAATATTTTTATATCATCTCCAAAAACATAATATTATTAAGTACTTATTAAGTACAATGGAAATATATATTAAAAAACATAATAACTTTTATTGCGGTTAGAAAATAATAAATGCATAAGTAAGTAAGAACAGAATACTATCGTCTTGCAAACTCTGTTTCTTTAACGTTCCCCCGCATTTCAAATTATGTCGCGGATCTATTCATTGATTGGTGTTATTACAATTCAAATTATGTTGCAGAACTACCCATTGATTGATTGTATAATTTATATTGTTTTTATTATAGTTCACTGTATTTTATATATATTTTTTTTGTTGTCATGAATATAATAGGAAAATGTTGCTACATTGTAAAATAGTTGTTTGATTGAAAAATATGGAAATATATTCAAATCAAATCAATTAAATTAATAATTAGTTCAGTTTTGGTAGAGAGGGCGCTGCACATCACAATTTGTTTGTGAGGTAATGAAAAACTGAGTGTCGAATTTCAGAGAACATGCAATTTTAATGGCAGATTAAACTTTATTTGGTCAAAATCGGTGCAGAAACTGCTGAAATATCAATTATTTGGGGCCCAAATAATTAGATGAACTTTTTCAAAAAATTTTAAAAATGTATACACTTTTTCAAAAATTTTCAAAAGCGTTTTTTAAATAGTTGTTGATGATCTCTCTATTTAATCATGATTTCAATAAAACATCACATGCATAGTTTTGTATGAAAAATGCTTAAAACCAATGCCTTTTTAGAGAGCGCCCTCTTGTGTTTTAATGGCTCTTTTTAAAATGATAATGGGCTTTTTACTTAGTCGTTTGTAATTTTGTATACCGTTCGAGCATGGTGGAGTTATAACTATTAGTTTATAACTAGCAAATTACCCGTCACCAGATCTTTGAGTAAGATAATGTTGTATGTTGTATATTTGTATTTCGTTATTTTTTGTATCTATCCTGTAAAAAACATTTGGTCAATTAATGGAATCTCTGTTTGAATGGTTATGATATGATTTAATAAGTGTATAATTAAAAATACAATCTCATATTCACAGGCATATGCGTACACGGGGGGGGGGGGTTCAAATTTCACTTTGATGAAAAAGGGCTGTTTTGGGGTTTCCCCCCCCTCAAAAACATATTCACGGACACCATGAACCCCCCTCACAAATTCTTCACCGACACCCCCGCCCCCTTTTGAAAGAATCTTCACCAGTACCCCCTCTCGAGAAAATCTTCATCGACACCCCCCTCGCGTCGAAAAATATTCACCGACAACCCCCCCCCCTCGAAAAATCTTCTCCTACACCCCCACCACCCCCCTTCGAAAGAATCTTCACTGTTACTCCCTCTCAATAAAATCTTTACTGCACCCCCTAGAAAATTCTTCACCGACAACCCCCCCCCCTCGAAAAATCTTCACAGACACCCCCCCTTTCAAGATTCTTCACCGACACCCCCCCCCCCCCGGTGGTGATTCAATCTCATATTCAAAGGCATATGGGTACCCGGGTGGGGGGGGGGGGGGGTGAGGACACCCACCCCCCTTACAAATTCTTCACCGACACTCTCCCTCGAAAATTCTTCACCGACAGCCCCCCCCCCCCTCCCCACTCGAAATACTTGACAGACACCTGACCCCTCCAAAATGTTGGTTGAGGAAATAACCACCCCCCCCCCCTCAAAAAATATTCACGGACACCCACTCCCCTCACAAATTCTTCAGCGACACCGAAAGAATCTTCACTGGTACCCCCTCTCGAAAAAATCTTCACTGACACCCCCCTCGAAAAATCCCCCACCCCCCATCGAGATTCTTCACCAACATCCCTCCCCCCTTCGAAAATTCTTCACCGCCCCCCCCCCACGAAATATTTGACCGACACCACCCTCGAAAATTCTTCACCGACACCCCCCTCGAAATACTTGACCGACACCCCCTCGAGGGGGGTATCACGGACACCATGAACCCCCCTCACAAATTCTTCACCGACACCCCCGCCCCCTTTTGAAAGAATCTTCACCAGTACCCCCCTCTCGAGAAAATCTTCATCGACACCCCCCTCGCGTCGAAAAATATTCACCGACAACCCCCCCCCCTCGAAAAATCTTCTCCTACACCCCCACCACCCCCCTTCGAAAGAATCTTCACTGTTACTCCCTCTCAATAAAATCTTTACTGACACCCCCCTAGAAAATTCTTCACCGACAACCCCCCCCCCTCGAAAAATCTTCACAGACACCCCCCCTTTCAAGATTCTTCACCGACACCCCCCCCCCCCCCCCCCGGTGGTGATTCAATCTCATATTCAAAGGCATATGGGTACCCGGGTGGGGGGGGGGGGGGGGTGAGGACACCCACCCCCCTTACAAATTCTTCACCGACACTCTCCCTCGAAAATTCTTCACCGACAGCCCCCCCCCCCTCCCCACTCGAAATACTTGACCGACACCTGACCCCTCCAAAATGTTGGTTGAGGAAATAACCACCCCCCCCCCCCTCAAAAAATATTCACGGACACCCACTCCCCTCACAAATTCTTCAGCGACACCGAAAGAATCTTCACTGGTACCCCCTCTCGAAAAAATCTTCATTGACACCCCCCTCGAAAAATCCCCCACCCCCCATCGAGATTCTTCACCAACATCCCTCCCCCCTTCGAAAATTCTTCACCGCCCCCCCCCCCACGAAATATTTGACCGACACCACCCTCGAAAATTCTTCACCGACACCCCCCTCGAAATACTTGACCGACACCCCCTCGAGTTACTTGACCGACACCCCCCTCGAAATACTTGGCCAACACCCAGCCCGTCGAAAATTTGGGTTGACGCAATAACCCCCCCTACCCCCCCCCCCCCTTGTAAAAACCCTAGGTATAATGCCAGCGATCACATGTCAAACAATAAACAGTATTAATTAAATCGTTGTCAAGTAGATCAATAACCCTAATTCCTTGCTCTTCTTGTTTAAACGTTATTTACAAAAAGCACACATTTTTTATACTTCAGTACAACAAAGTATGCACTTCGAGCAAACATTTACAATTAGCCTGTATTCAGAAAATTAAACCAGTGACAGAGAGAAACCTATTTTGGTAGCCGTATACCCTGTTTTGCCAATTTTGTGAATATCGTGTTGAAAATGTGAACAAAAATCACCGATCAAATTCAGTCATGCATATACGGACATGTACAATCACACGAATGTGTGTACAATGTAGTAGATTGTGTGTTGACAATGCACAGATGCCGGACCTACAATATTCCGCTACTCTGTATATAGTCTATGCAAATTCCCCGCCCGACGGTCGCTTTCGCTTTTGGAATGTACCGTCCGTTTCTTGATAGAAATACATATATTTCATCAGATTTGTTTTAATTCTATTCGAAAATCAGTCATTACAATTTTTAAATCCATATTATTTAAAAGTTTGAAAAACAACAATTCGCAAGCAAATTACGATAGTCTTAATTCAGGCCCACACAGCGGCACACGTGTTATTTCCGATTTGACAGGCATACCATAATGTGCGTAAGTAATTTACCACGTATCGATTCCAGGCTGAACAAAGACTACATAATGAAAGGTCATTTCAGCAACACACTTTTCACGGTACTTCCGTCGCAAGCATGTGCGATGATCAGCGCTCGACGCGACTGCATGGCAAATGAACGTGGAATATTGGCCGATTCATAACTGACCACTGGTCAAACTGACCCCGACCTGACCCAGACCACAAACCTCTATGGGTCATCACCAATCACTACCCAAAGTTTGATGTTGGTGCCTCAATGCACTACGAAATGCATAGATGGACAGACAGACAGACAGACAGACAGACGTAATCGGCTACTTTAGTATAGTAGATGTTACTGTCCAGGTTTGGTTACTAAAGTTCAGCCTTACCAAAACTGTACTACCCCTTTAAGATATAATTACAACTTTCCCTATTATATAGATGCAGGGGACTGCTAACATATAGATGGTGAGCGGAATCTACTATACAGTATATAATTAAATTTGTTCTAATTGTCGTCAATGCGAAATTGTTTATTATGGCGTTGACGAAGGAAACAAAGCCATAAATGACGATGATGACGATGATGACGATAATGACGATGATGACGATGATGAAGATCGTTATGACAGTCATGAAGATAAAAAAAAGTCCAAAGATGGTGATCACGGTAATGACTATACTAATAATAATTATATAACATAAAAAGTCATGACAAATAATTATACGTTTTATTATGATAATAAAACATATGTTCTATATCATGATAATCATGTTACAAACAATTTGTAGATAATTTTGAAGTTAGAGATACTGAGGATAAATCTTGACAGTCTGCATAACATGAAATAAAAGACAGCTACATTAACGTGGTACCATGTTATCACGATTGTAATGTTTAAAACAAAAAGTTGATATTTAAGATGTCCGTGATTGTGATAAATTCCTACAGAAAAAACTGTTACGTCGATTTTATGGTATTAATTTATATATATGTTTCGTTAAAAGTATCTGGTAACTTTGTTGACATGTGCAAAACTAACGATGTTTAATGTGAATGTGAATGATATCATAAGTCCAACGAGTGATGAGCGAGAATCATTGGTAAATCATGGTAAATAAGTGAAATATGATCAGGGCCCCGTTGCAGAAAGCGATACAATCGATTGTAAGTTATAATTAATCGTAAGTCAGATCATGTGTTCTAAATGCGCAATTCTGATTGGTTGAAACGCGCAAACTTTCTGACTTACAATCAATTGTATCTCTTTCTTCAACGGGGCCCAGGTATAAGAGCGAAAATGCAAATAGATATTTGTTTATTCATTGCACTATAACGTTGAACACAATTAAAATTCTCCGATGGAGATTCGTTGAAAATCCGAACACTTTGGTCACAAACATCGTTATAACGAAAGAGAAAATCGGAAAACCACTATCCGCTCAATGCTTCTATCGGTTATACGAATACAACCAGGTATGTAAAAAAAACGCTGGAGTTCTCAATAACATATAGGACTTTGGCAATGTTACTTGATCCCTTTACGTTGTTCAATATTTTGTAGAACATTTCTGAAGGGTATTGTCAATGATATTTTCTTGAGGAACAAATAAATCTTTCGAATTTATGTCTAGCGAGGCGATTATGAGATAAACTTCGAAGAAGACATGCATTTCCTCCCTTAAAATAACATTATTAGTGTTTTTAAAAACAATCGTTATTATAAACCTCTCGAATGAGATGTCAAACAACGATTCGAAGTCTACTACATGAATGAAGCGAATTATATGTTTGGTCTGTATTATTCCTGACATAGTCTAGATTTCTATCATCTTAAGAGGAAATTGACACATATCCGCAACAAATCCAACTCGATGGCGAGGTATGGGGGCACTCCATTGCCACGACTGCGCTGAGGTGCCGAGCCCAAAGTCAGAGAGTTGTTGTCAGAGTCGACGCCACTTGGCCGCATGATGCAACATTACACCCCTCCTGCCTAATCTCCCGCCAACCTAGCTGGCCAACCATTCTCATCAAAAGTCACGTGACTGCGATGTCGCGTAGCTTTCATCCGGCAATCGTTTGCCGCCTATAAGTCATCCCGTTTATTTTCGCCTCGCGCCACCACTTATCCCGATTCAAATCCATTTCCAGAAGAGTTTCGTTTAATTGGTGGGATTATCGGTCTTCTCGGCAATAACCCAAAGAGATTAAACAAAGGATAATAATTTTGTTTTGAAGAGCAATATTGAGACATGGTTTTTAGGGGGTTCGGATTAAGCGGATGTGACATTAGCCCGTCAAAAGTAGAAGGAACAGGTGCTTGGGGGTAATGTCGGCATTCCAGGCCTGATCCCAATGTCAAGAGAGGGACTAACTCCTCGAAACCCGAGACGAAGGGGACAGGATCAGGGTCGAGGCAGGAACCAAGGGGGTAGGCTTTACACCCTCCTATAGAGTTCCAAGTTCCCCCTATATACTGTCCCTGGGTCATCTATCCAGCGTGTCGTCACCTCGTGATCCACCAGCATCCCCCAACAATCATTTCTCTTTGCCGGGGGATGCATGACACCGCTGCCCCGAGGATCACCACCCCTAATCAACCTGTTCCTTCGTTCAATTTCCAATCCATAATGTTTGTTTTCTCCTCATTAACACCTCCTTTTTTTTTTTTAAATGTTGATTATTATATAGGTGTTTTCTAACCTGGGTAATCCCGTTTGGTCAATGACTTATGACCGATGCTATCAGCGTCCTCGTTTCGCAAAACAACAAGACGTTCAATAAGTGGCAGAAGGACGCTAATGCGTGCATTAGCGTTTCTTATTATTATTTCCCCTAAGTGGTCACTATATTATACATGTTTTTAAACTCTATATAACTTCAAAAAAACGTTTGGAAACATTCAGAGGTGTTACCATAAATTCAGTTGTTTTTGTTGTGAAAACATAGCGTTGGTTTCCATTTTAAGGCCAACGGTTGCACCAATGGTCTTCAGAAACCGACACAAAGTCCAGGGAAACAGTCCCCAAATCACTGAAATTATAAACGACATTAAACGATTTCGTAAACTATGTGGGTATGTTTTCTTGTATAAATTATATGCTTTCTTTGAGAGAGTGATCAATAGAGAAATGAGCAGAGACAGCCCTCTCCGAAAATGTAGTCCCGTGTGTCTATAATCTGGTGTGGTCCTAATTTGGATATTCGTCTGGTCTGCGTCGCAGACGGGACAAATATTATTTCAGTTCGTTTATTTCCTCAATTTGAGTCTCAACTGGTTGATGAAATAACATCTTATACGAATACGGTATGTTTAGGATATTGAATATTCTACGATAGGTCGGTTCACATAATTTTGCAACAAACACATATATATGGCCGTTTAGATTTAAGGGGGGGGGGGGGGTGGTTCAGAGACGGACGTAGGGTTGGTTGGTTGGTTGGTTGGTTTTTACAGACGCGTTCAATACATTTCGATTATTCACGTCTGGACCGTCCTTTTCGGCACCATCCGAGAGACGCAGCCTTGAGCCGATAAGTCCGAAGAGCAGAGCTCTGACCACGAGACCACTGGTTAGCTCTTCACACTTCACTTTAAAATAAACCTAGCCTTTTGACAAGACTTCGTGTCTTTAAAAAAAAAAATATCAGTAGGTGGTGTAGCTAGATTGCTCATGACTGTGTTAGTCGCGTTCGCCAGTTGTTCCTGCCATGCATTCAGTTCAGTCGCAAGGCCTTGTCACAAGGCTAAGGTCAACCAGGTAGATGATTGTGTTCCGCTCCCCGCACTAATCGGCCCGGGTTCCAAACTTGGCCGCGTCTATCGGATGGTGGCGATAAAGGGTGGTCCCATACGTAAATAATCATACTTGATTGAACGCGTCTGCAAAAACCAAAGAACCATCCAACCCAACCACACCACCCACCATGATCACTGACCGTAGCTTCTGAAAAGTGGTATATAATAGAGTTGGCAAAGCATCCCAATTATGTTGTTTTTGTTGTTATTGTTGTTGTTGTTGTTGTTTTTTTTTTGGGGGGGGGGGGCACAATCCATGTATTTAGTTTTCAAATGTGTACCTTTATTATAATTATTGGGGGATGCGCGCACCCCCCCCCCCCCCGCAACCCCCCCCCCCCCGACCGTAGCTACACAACTGCTTCTGCAACGTATAATCGAATAGAGTATGTAAACACACCCGATCGACAAATGGTCGGATGAGAGTGAGAAGGGCGTTAAATCCATTGTTGGCGAAATTGAGTATTGATTGGTCAGAGCCTCATCGATGCATGATGCTAAATTTCAGATGTCTTATTTTGGAAATATTCATTAAATAAAATAAAAGTATATATATGTATATATTGGCGGAGACCAATTTTTCGACCAGTGCCTTTTTTCATTTGGTGGATTAAAAGGAGGAACATTGCTTATTAAGCTACGCCTACTATTATTCTTCCTTCTCAATCATTTATGATTACTCCTTGCAATTATTTATATATTGGAAGAAACCGAAGCTGTATGTATTAGTTCACTTCTCGCTTATATGTATATAGATGTATTATATATTCCTAAGTACAAAAAGTGACTTAACGCCCATATTGTTCTCAACCAACGAAACCATATCCAAAGCCAGTGGCGTAGCGACGGGGGGCACGGGGGGCACGTGCCCCCCCCCCCCCCCCCCAATAATTTGGAAAAAACAATAGAAAACATAAGGGGACATTTAAAAATAAAATAAAAGAAATACATAAAGGTGTGTGCCCCCCCCCCCCCAATAATTGTGCGTGCCCCCCCCCCCCCCCCCAATCAGTCCGACCACGCTACGCCACTGTCCAAAGCCAAGGGTCTGCCATCAGGCAAGGGGCCAGGGCTATTAAACGACTAAACTCCTGTTATTGTATACCTGCATACTGAATAGCAATATTGATTATTATGAGCAACAAGTTAACGTGAACATTCGTGAGCTCATGTTTAATGGGGCTGACCTGGCATTGACCTCGACAAACGCTTTGGCGGGTATTAGACGGTCCATGCATGCCGCTGGGCTGGGGTGGGGTACTATACATGTAAACATCAAGGTCAAAGGTTTAATCCGTAAATAACATAGCGTCATGAACGCAATGGCTGCATCATAATTATTATAACCTTGCATGATCGAACGGTCCCTTTCTTTAAAGTTATATTTGGTAACTTCGTGTGCAAAAAAACATAATAAATGTTGATTTGGCGATTTATAATTATATACATCAGTTTAATTGACGATACTTGTAAAATAGTATGTTGCTGAACAAATTCATGGCAAACGGATTAGCTTTGACTAAGCCAAAATGAAAATAGACAAAAAGGAAGACGTGTTCCAATCGTATGAGCATTAGATGTAACGTTTTTATTTGTAAACTCTTTGATATAATCATGTCTTGATAATTTTTGCCAAGATGTTTGTATACTGTAGTAACAGGGAACTAGTAACATTGTCTAAATCCTCGAAACTTAGATTCTCTAGCGGTTCTCACTTACCTTATTGTTTTTGTATTAACAATACCGTGGAATAAGGGCAGAAGCATTGACAAGTTTTGGGTTTTCCGAATTTTGCTACTTTTGTAAAAAAAAAAAAAAAATGTATGATTGAAGAAGCAAGGAGGTACTAGTCCTAGTGCCTCCTTGATTGAAATGTTCAGATTTATAGTTATCCAGTGGATACTAAATGGTGACTTCTTTTCTTGCCCAATTATTATGCTCTAACTTTCAGAGATTATTCCTCCTAATCTCTTGAACATGTTGAACGGCAACAGTTTGCGTGGGTTTCATTGTCATTTAATAAAAATCCACGGGTGAAGATGAAATGAGTGCTTTAAACTATATGTCCTTTACGCTCGACCATGCAGTCCTTTATGTATCCTATATCACCTGTGTATTATGTTCGTATAGCTACATGATTAGACATTAATGTTAATTCCAGAGACATAAATCGACCCTCGTTATGACGATTTCGTCGGTTGAGAAAGAGAAGGTCGCTAAGTCACCTTTTTTTACTGCGGAGATACTCGCGTTTAAAGTTTTGAATTGAAAGTCATGAGGAAAACCAAAATGTAGCCCTCTTTTATAGTTCATAAATATTCCCCGAATACTTAGACGTAGTTATTATCTGTAAATTTAAGCAATAAACGAAGCTCCTACGTACAAGACGGTTTATATCATACGCAACACAATTTAGCACAAAATCGACTTAACGCCTTGTTTCACTCTCACACGTCAATTTTCGTCTACATATAAATGTGTTTCCAGACTGTCTTGTATTTAAATTGTTCCTTAATCTCTGCAGTAATTCCTCATATACAATAACTAATGTTCGAATCCGCTGGTTCACCTTGCCCGCATGTATTGTTTTTCAATTACAGCTAAACAATAATTCGAATTGGAAAAAAATTCATGTATTCAGCCGACATGCTATTAAAAGAAGAAGACAAAAAACATAGGCGTACGAGACGGAGGCTACGGGTCTGCACCCCCTCCCCCCCCCCCCCCCCCCCAAGAGTTTTTAAAGCGCTAGTATGTGTGGGCAAATTTTAAAATATAATATTCGGGAAAAAATAACCTTATTATATGGGAGCAAAATAATATTAATTTTTGGGCGAAATCATCTCGTTTGGGGGCATTGCTGAGAGTGTAAAGGGTGTTAAGGCGAATTCTGTTGTTGCTAAAATTATACCATCTTGTAGTTCAGAGCTTTCCCTATGCGATGGAAACTTTGTTGATAATAATCATTTCTAATTTGGGGAATATTGATTATTGATCAAATATAGGCTCCCAAACGTTTTATAACATGATTATCCCAGGAGATAAAATAAAAAATATAAATAACCGTTATTATTATTATAGAACAAAAAGTGACTTAGCACCCTGTCTCTTTCTTAACCAACGATTGTATATATTCAAGGTGGCGGGAATGCATGGTCATATTCCGGCAAATTAAAGAGTTAGTTCAGCCCCCCCCCCCCCCCCTGACAAAATATTGTGCCTGTATATATAGGCCCATGGCAAGAGGGATGAAATTCGCAACATTAGGGCCACATGACTCGGTAATTACTCATCGCGCGGAAGAACAATTACCGCATCATTCTTTATAATTGTCCTATAACGACGGAATCATTGACTGACATTCGTTTTGAAGTTTCTCTCTTCTTCTTCAATTATTGTATACGTCTGCAAAATCTTCAAATGAAGTATTATCCTTGGTCGCCGAAGTTGGATTGGCACTTTGGCAGGTTAGCTGATTGTTTTTTTTGTATTAAATAGATATTCTATATGGCTCTTCACGATATGATCTGTTTTACCGCATTATTTTCATAATCACATCTCATCGAAAGCAAGTTCTGATTTGAGTTCTCTCGTCGAATGAATTTCTTAGACGAATGAATGAATGAATGAATGAAACGATGAATTAAACAATTTATTTGCACAAACAAAAATATGTTTCATATTCAACGAGCAAATTATACAATTGATTTGGTAAAGAGGTGCAATTCGCAAAAGAAACACAACAATATTTTTGTAACAATCACCTATTACAAAAATGGCACAAAAATTATATTATGAAATAACATTGCCATCATAGATAATATATGTGACAGTCATAGGCAAAATAATGTCCCTTTTAACATGTTTAACTACAGTGTTAATACAAATACAGCAGACCAAACCATGATACGCGGTGAGCTGGAGTGGATGGTGGCCTGGAAATTTCCACACGATTACATTATCGCGGTTATAGATAGACCGATGGGCAGCAGTAAATGTTTTCACATGACCGTTCTTAATTTGGTCGCCATGGAAACCTCATCTCTTCACTGATTGTTTTGCAGTGACATTAGTACGCATGAAGCTCTCTAAGGAAAGGATTGTACTCTTTATCGATTTGTTTCCAATACTTATGTGAACATTTTTTTTTTTTTTTTTTTTTACATGTCGGTCAACATGGTCAACATATATTATGTAGATTATATCGGGGTGTCAAGGATGGGTGTAAAAGGGAGTCTTTCTTTATCATTCTATAACAAAAAAAGTATCTTGTAAAAATTGTAACGGCTTGGAAATAGACAAAGCAAAATCATCAATTCGAGATTATATTTTAAACATGTTTTCAGCAGTATTTGTGCATCATTTAAACATGTTGGTAACCAATTGACTGTTTCGGTCGCGATTGTGTGTGTTTGATTTATTAAGACATAATTATGATAAAATAATAATCGAACCCTTACAAATTAGTTCAGCGTAAGCAGGTAGACACATCACCATTGATAATTACCGTCTAATATTGTATATGTATATATTATTTAATAGAGTAATTAAAGTGACACAGGTAAAGTGTCTAACTCCACGAAAAATCTTTGGAGCTTCCTCGTTTCTCTTCTGCCGTGTTGTTTAGCTTATGGTAAGAGAAGAATAAAATAGGGTTCGGTTTTTTCAAATGTCCCTTTAGTATGAAGATAATTATCATTGAAAATCATTATTTCAAAAGCGTTAGCTAACGGTATTGATAAAAAGTACAATTGACGTCGCTGAATACGTCCTGCCAGCGCGCGTGAGAAATTTTCCCGACCCACTGAACTTTGAGCCTATAGTGTGCGCAAATTCCATGAATTCCGTACCGTCTGTAGCTGTATACACGGGTGTGGATATCGTCAAGATCAAACGGATGATTATCACTGCAACACATCTACAACAGACCATCAGTATTTGGTGATAAAATATGAACTCAATATTCGTCTTTTCACTAGGTAAACAGTGTTCGTTTTCTTTCAAACTTTCACAAATCTTTCAATTCTATTTTACAATGATATTTATATAGGATTGAAGTCTCAAATGTCAGTTTGTGCAATATCTGACACCTTACACGGATCACTTTAATCGTATATTCACCGTCTAATAAAAAAAAAGGTTATCTTTACATCGCATACCTGTAATAAGAAATGTTGAATTCAGCCCCTCCCTTTTCATGCCAGAAAAAGGAATGATATTGACCAACTTTGTGAACTCCAGACAAAATGGTTGAATCTTCGAGGTGTCTGCCTAGCGCCCTCTTGCGTTAATGGCTATTATTTGAATGAAAACAGCCTTCTAAAGGAACCCCTAATATTTTTTTCCATTCTACCATTCAAGCATGGTATAGAATGATGATAAACATTACTTTTCAATAAAAAACAAACAAGTTTAGGCCACTAAACCTTTATTTTCCTTTAATACGTAACATATACAAACATCATTAATTGTCCTTGAAATTCAATGTGATCGTATCGCGACCTTGGTGATCCTTCGAACTAACATCCATACACCATCATAACCCCTCTCCTATACCTGTGATAAACAGTATAATGTTGTGGATAAATCGAAGCAAGCGGTGAAAGTATAGACGTACATATTTCTTCCGTCTGGGGCCGGGGATCCAGAGGCTCGAGAGATAGCGTAATTGATTGATAGAAGGTGGGAAAAGGGCTCGTTATTTATGGCCAACAGAGATCCCCTAACCCCCTCCCCCCCCCCCCCCCCCCGAATCTCGACCCCATTCTATTTCAGTCAGGTTGTCTTGCGCTTTTCACGGGCAACTGAGCTGCGATAACAAAAACCCGTTAGCTTAGGCCATGAGACCTTCACGTTCATCAAAAACACATTCATCTTATCATCCGGTCACGTCATATTATTTCGAAAAAACATTATTTTGTTTTCTTCTTTTGGCTTGCTTGCTTGCTTCAAATCGTAATGCATCCTTCGATTGATGAGCGAAGATAAATATGATGAAACGCAATATGGTATGAGCCGACCTGTCGTGCGTTTTGATGATACGATCCGAGATTCAGGTTATTAGTACAAATGAAACCGTACCTACTATATATATAAACGTGAACAGAATATAATGTCCTAACTGCATGCTTGCCATTGTTGTTAGTTAGGCTTCCTTAAGGGGATGTGGTAACTTTGTTGACAAGTGCCAAAAGTGATGAATCGTTAATAAAATGTGTATTGCTGTGATCTGATACGTCCACTATAAGATAAGTAATGTGTGGAAAATGCCCGTTAAAGGGATGTTATGAGGCCGAGTAATGAGCGAAAATGCAAAGTGATATTTGCTAACTCATAGTATTTGTACACATTTTTAACTATCCAGTGGATAGTCATACACCTGAACTCTTCAATCATACATATCTTTATAACGGAAGAGAGAGAGAGAGAAAAAAAAAGCTGCTCCATGATTCTATTGGTAATACGAATACAATGACGTATGTGAGAACCGCTAGAGTTCCAAGTAAGTTTTGAAGATATTGACAATGTTACCGGATCCCTTTAAAGTCATTTATTTGCGCCTTTCAGCATTCAACCAATCGCAACATTTGTATTACTATTTCCTAGTTGACAGATTATCTTAATTATCAACCAATCGTTGATTATTAAACCCTTTCCCATGCAAGTATACATTCGTATGAACCCCCAATGTGGCAGGGGTTTAGTAAGATCATGGTCCCCTATATCCATTTTACGTTGTTATGTGTTGCTTCGTCCGTGCGCAAATGGCAATTCTGCCCATTTCTGGGTTCTATCAGTTATTCACTATGTAAATGAAGATGTCATCAATTGAATAGGACCTACTCAACTTGAATATCATCCGGCAGCAGGGAACATTTATGAAATCCTATCGAAGCTAGTTTACACAGTGCAACATGATGATGTGCCATTCAGCACATTCGGCACGCTAGCGAACGTGCGCTCAAATCACAGAGAGGGTTTTCAGCGATCCATTATCTTCGTAAGATTTTCCCCCCAAAAAAACACAGTTTACCTAGTGACAGGAGTGAAAATTGATGTCAGATGTTATCATCTATACTACCCATTGATTTCGACTGATATCGAAAGGCGTTCTGGAACGCTTTTCATTCAATGATAGATATCTTCATAATTAAGGATACATTTGAAAAATTACAACCCATTTCATTCTTCTATTACCATAAGCAAATTTTAAAAAAAGTACATGAGAATTATGATAGCTCCAAGTAAATTCGGCTAAATTAAACAAAGTAAATGGATCACTTTAATAATATGACATACAGATTCTCGAAATGGTGTTCCTAAATTATCATCAATTCAATTCATTTCAATGCCTTCTTTTCCTTTTCCAATGAACGATATACGGTATACAATAATGTATACATTATTAAAAAGTAAATTTTAAATGAATGTATTGGATAAAGTAGAATCCACACAAAAAAGCAGAACCTGTACGATAGTGGGTCTCTCAGTTAAATAATTATCATTAAACTATACTGAAACATAATTTTGAAAAGCTGCATATCAACGGTGCGGTATCAAAGGTATAAAACTATGGATTCATTGTACATAGTCTTCTACATTACCACGATAATAATTACAGGAGATATCAAACCACACTGAATAAAATGTGATATCGTTTTTTATATCAATTCAATATCCATGAAATGTGATTAGTATTTACTGATATCTGCCACTGTAATCCAACCTTAATCTAAATAAAGTATAATTGTTACACGTCATGCCGGATCGAATATCAAAATGGCATTAAGACAATTTTCATTAATGGTAATACTTCGACAATGAATTCCACCACCACCAATAATACTATAACAATGACAATAATGATATTGATGAGAATAACAAATATTAGTGATAGTAACAGTATATTATGAAAAACACTAGTATCATTACTTCATAATGAAATATGAGTCCGGCGGGCAGGTGCATACTTTAAAGGGATCTAGTAACATTGTCCAAATCCTCAAAAAGTCCAATTGGAATTATAATCGTTCCCCCATACCTTGTTGTATTCGTATTAAAGGGGACCACCAGGCATAAAACAACACAGATATACATATATTTCGGTACCGTTGTGTGATATTAAATATATTCCCAACACTTAGCAAACGGTGGTATAATTCATTTAAAAAAATACTTACAGAACCAACATGGCCTCGTTTGGAGACAATAGAATCACGGACGATGCGTTCGTCCCAGACAAAAAGGTAGTCATGCAGAGATTTAAATGAAAATGATACCAAAGTATGCTGGGAGGATACTTCTACCAAGACATATCATGAAACCCATAATTAAATGTTCATACTTCAAACAAGACAACTTTAAAAAGTGGGGACATTTTTTCTGACTCACTCTGTAGATCCCTTTAAAGGGACAGTCCCTCTTTTACAAAACGTCTGAACAGTTTCCAGTTGACGGATGGGGATGAATGTAACACACAAACAAAAATCAGATCGAACAGCCCTGTAATTTGGATTCTACGAATGAAAAACGAATGCGTCCCTCCATCAAACTATATCGGTCAATAAAGGAGTTTAACTGATTTAGCATAATATTACAACAATATTGTACTTATTCTTGTAAAGGTATTGTGAAGCCGACATTTGTAAAGGTATGTCACGGAAAAAGATCTCAAAAATGAAGAATATATAATTACATGTAGCCAGTTTAAGCGAGGTTTGGTTATTTTGCTTAGTAATCGCTTACCTATTGTTATGTATGCGCGGGTCACATAGGGGTCACGCATAACGCTGTGGCACTCCTTGGAATCCGTGAGCGAACTTTCTCGACGGGTGAACACACGTATACTGCACAATTAACTGTTGGACGATGGTTTATTAGATTTAGGTCTATAACTCCACGAAAAAAGGAGATTTCAAGCCCTAATTTGTTCAGGCATGCTATTAAATGACATTTTCTTTCATATAAGACAATAACCTCGCAACTTTTGAAATTTGGCTTGCAAAAGAGGGGCTGTCCCTTAACTATTTAAGAAGAATATTATATTTGTAGGTAGTGCGGTAAGGAATTCAATGCATCCCCTACATCGTATCGTGTTAGTACGTGAATCGTGGGTGGCTGTTACGGGGGAGGGGATGTTTAATTTTTCCATTTTCAGGTCTCATATTTGTACCAGTTGCAAGAAGTTGCATCCCACCTCTTCCTCCGATCCACGCCTACAATTGACCTTGCCAAAGTACGACGGTCGGTTGATTTCTTTAAAGACAAAACATTCATGTTACAACATTTCAAACATTTAGCACGTTATTACATTATCAAGACCTCAATCGGAGATTGCCACAGTTAAGGTGGCACCAGCCTGATTGACTAGAGCCGAATTGTCACATTCGGTTTGTCACCAAACATACGCGATTACCGAGCCAAAGAAACGGAACGCGAGACCCACATACGTAATTCAATTTAGCAAGAAAACTCCTTGATGATAGCGCGAGTAAATAAGAATGTCATAAAAAGGACGCAGAATCGAGTGGACATATTATTAATTTTTAAAGGGATAATTCGACTTTTCAAAAATAATCTTGAAGATTGGCAAGGGTTTATACTCAAATAATAAAATTGCCTTGATTAGCCCGGTATGTTTTGTAATGAGGAAAAACATACAAGACATAACGCAGCAACATTATCAAAACCTTACGTGGAATAATTAAGAATGCACTGTACAAGGTGGGTCCCATGGCTACCTTATCATCCAATTAGTTATCTAATAATGTATTATTACGATTATGGTTATTACTATTTTTTGTTGTCGCTGGTATTATTACTTTATCAATATTATTGTTATTATTATTATTATTATTATTATAATTATAATAAGTATTATTATTATTATTATAATTAGTATTATTATTATTATTTTCATTATTATTATTATCATTATTATTATCATTATTATCAGTATTATTGTAATTGATATAATCATTCATGTTTTAAGGGTACTGAAACCTAAACGATGACCCTAAAATTGACACTTCAAATAAAAACGGATAGATTCGAGCCAAGACGACTTCATGAAAGTGAAGGCGCATTATTTGTCGCATCTTGCGCACCTTTTCAACACCCCGTGGAGCATGCTAGGCACAAGCGACCAAATAGCCGTTTACCTGCGTTCAATGTACACCGGACCACGGTACCCATGTATACCCTTGGTTATAGAGCGGCGGTGTGAATTAAGTGTCTTGTATAAGAACATGAATGCCCTGGACATCGAAAAGTTTCGAACTCCGATCGTGCAACAACACCTCGCAAAATATATATGACATTCATCAATTTTGTAAAGTTGCCAATTTGCAAAATTTGTTCTCCGACAATTATATCAAAGTGCCTTTAAAATAAGGGTAACAATTACGGTGTGCGTAAAGTTAGGGATAAAGTAATCATAGGCTACGTGCGGGGTGCATACGTATGTTGCGACAGTCTAAATCCCTAGTGCTAAAACTTTTTACATGACTGTTTTAATGTTCTTCCTTCATGTTTGAATTACATTCTCAGATTACATATTTCGTTTAATAGAGACAGCAGGCCTCTTCTTCAGGGGCAAAATCAGGGAATCCTACGCAGGGGATGAGTGGGAGGGGGGGGGGGGGGCGACAAAAGTGAACATTTCCACGATGGTTTGAATCTAATTAATACCCACGTTAGAATAATTTGAGTTTTGTGGGGGAGGGGGGAGGGAGGTCCAAGTTCACGAAGAGGTTTTAACCTTCGTAATTCCAAGGTTAGAACAATTAGAGTTACAGTATGTATTTGATTTTTTATTTCCACTTTATTTCTAAATATAAAGAACTAGTCGACATATTCATTTCACGAATACACTATATACAAAAAAAAAACGTAATTGAACGATATCAATTAGGTAATCAATCATAAGTCATGCCATATTATGTGAATAAAGGGGAACCAAAAAGAGGCAAAACTTGTATTTATTCCTATTTCTTTCTTTGTGCTAGAAAAAACATAATGTTTGTTATGTAGTTACATGTATATGCATTATATTTATGTCCAGAAGAAGGGGGGCTGCGTATGGTAGTATGTGTATAATCATCCCAAATGGAGATTGCCCCCCCCCCCCCCTCCCACCCCCTATAACACAAGTTTTGACAGGGCATGGAGGCAGTGGCGTACCAGTTTTTAGCTGTCAAATAATTTAGGGGACACGTGACCCCCGTGACACCCCCCCCCCCCCTCATATGTAGCTACGCCACTGCACGGAGGGATGGGGGAAACCCTGCAATGGTCCTGGAGGAGACGCTGGTGCCAAGGACATCCGTTAGTCCTAGTCCTAGCCCTCTATGTAGCACCCAGGCAAGCTTCCTCAACCATTAAAGGGATCTAGTAACTTTGTTCACAAAAAAGTTGCAAAAAGTGATGATTGATGAATGGTGGGTAACATGTGTATTGCTGTGATATGATAATATTATGTCCACTAAGGAATGTGTGAAATCGTCACGTTAAATGGATGTTATTATGGCCGAGTATAGTGAGCGGAAATGTTAAGTGATAATTCGCTTCCTCATGGTTCTAACTTTATACATAGTTATAACTTTCCAGTGGATAATTTGAAATCCGAACTCTTCAATCGTTAATTTTACACGATATGGAAATTTGATAAACCGACAACCTGTTCCATGCTTGTATTGGTAATAAAGGACTTATACCGTACTGGTTTAGAGGGCGCCTTCTAGCATGTCTAGGGAGTATCCAATTCCTTAAAGATTAAAGGGGTAGTTCAGTCGGGTGCGGTTCGTTATTCCGAACACGCAAATTTCGTATACCTGAGGGTATTGACTTCCTTCCTTCCTTCCTTCCCGTGGCTACGCCAATCTGAAATTATAGTATTATAACAAGCCTGATTTCATTTTCGGATTAACGAACCCGATTTCATTTTCGGATTAACGAACCCTATTTTATTTTCGGACTAACGAACCTTCGGAATAACGAACCTTCGGAATAACGAACCCGATTTCATTTTAGGAATAGCGAACCTTCGGAATAACGAACCATCGGAATAACGAACCTTCGGAATACGAACCTTCGGAATAACGAACCTTCGGAATAACGAACCTTCGGAATAACGAACCTTCGGAATAACGAATCTTCGGAATAACAGAACGTTCGGAATAACGAACCTTCGGAATAACGAGCTGTAACCGTTCAGTTTTGGTAAAGAGGGCGCTGCACAAAATAATTTGTTTGTGAGGTAATGAAAAACTGAGTGTAAAATTTGAAAGAGCATGCAATTTTAATGGCAGAATAAACTTTATTATTTTGATCAAAATCGGTTCAGAAACGGCTGAAATATCAATAAATATATTCGATCGTAATAAATCTGGGGCCCACATTTATTCGATGATTTAATTTTTTTTTTTTAAATGCCTACACTTTTTCAAAAATTGTTAAAAAGAGGTTTTTAAATAGTTGTTGATGCTCTCTTTATGATTGGAATCATGTTTACAATCACGGTGATTATGTTGCCTTGCTTTTACACGACGAAAAAGACTTCGCGCAGACTGTAATTACAATCGCGTTTTTGGAGACGTACCTGTCAATCAAACAAGGAGAACACTAGTGCTACACTGCGCCCGGTTTATCGGCGGAAGTGCATGTAAGGTCACGTAAGCTCCTCCTCCCAAATCATGTTTTGGAGGTCAAGCCGTTTACATTACCGATTCGCACTGTGATTTGAGTGAATCATGATTAGAAAACACCTCTGGACCACGATTCGAGTTTCGCCATTTGTGATTCTAGTCTGTGTTCACACGGTCAAAAATACCGTGATTGGAGTGAAAAATGGCGACTCGGAGGCTAAGGTAGTTCATGTGAAACATTTAATTATGCTAAAGCGATATTCATGCCATCTATTATCATTATTTAACCGGTTCCCTACTACAGTACTAGAATTTGAAATCCCCATCGAGTTAATATAGGTACCACCAGATTCCAGTAGGCAAAGGGTTACGTTCTTAATTGCTGAATTATCATGATGTGATGAGGTTGGTTTTCAAATAAATACATCAAATCAAATCGAATCAAATCACAATGAGAAGTATTCAAATGGTAATTCAATAACAAAGTTGTACTTTAGTTCTTCAGCGGATTGTTGCTATTGCAAGAAAAAGAAAGAAAAACATGTTATCATCGCATACAAACCAACACAAATAACTACTACCACCTTAGGATAAGACTGGATAACAAAATTCATCGTAATAAAACCAAAAATCGCAAAATTCGCCCCAAAAGTTTGTTTATGACAACGTAAGAGAGTATTTTGTTCTACGTGTCAACTGTGGTTATTAGCGATAACAAAACATCTTTTCCCAAATCGATGTGGACACAAATTGCTTGTAATACAATTATCTTTTCTGAAATGAAAAATCGATTCACCTTTCGGAAGCTGAGAACACAGCGATGCGGTGACATTTTCCAAGAAACATAATGCAAAAATCAACAGAGATAACCAAATTTACAATAATTGTAGTATCTTCCAAACGTGTCAATTTGTAGATAAAGGGAAAATAACTGGATTAATCTGTGAGAAGAGCCGGGAGAAATAGGCCAATTTGAGTATTAGGAACTCTCTCATGAGATCCCCGTAGTCAAAGGGTAAGGGGAGGCAAAGGCAGATTTCATTCACACCCACAGTTCATCGGGCGATAATTTCATCTTTAATGATTTTAACTCTCGCCTTTGACATGATTTATTTTCGAATTTCACGTGCTCCTCCGATCTTCTAGCGCGCGCCCCCCTCAAAACTCAGTTAACCGGCAATTATCGTCTGGATGATGAAAAGTAAAGAAAACTCGCTTAATTCTCTTGCGCCAGCCCTGGTCCAATTTCGAGTCCATTCTAATCTCGGTGTTTTTCTAAAGGGGTACGGTTAAGAAATTTGTCGAAGAAATTAGACGAGGTAATGAGTCAATTAAGGAGCCACGTTGTCGTGAGAAGAAATCCCGGGGCCTAATGTTTGGTAAGACGCATTGACAGATGTCATTCTGCGGATTGGATGCCTCGATCCTCTTCCCACTCTGCGCATCACATAATTCGCCATGTCACTGACATCACTGTCTTTAAGTTTCCCTCATTTTTGTTTCATTTTGTTTGTTTATCATCGCGACGATGCCTCATGTCCTGATCTGAAGAAAAAGAAACAGTTTCTCGAGTTTATAAACAAAAGAGAAGATTATTAGGTGTTTTGTTGTATGTTTTAAATTTGCTGATGTTGTATTTTGATGAAGTTTTAAAAATTGTATATTATGTGTTATTTATATATTTGTACGAATAAATTGAAATAAATCGCCCGACATCGCCCGGCGTAAAATTCGAATCGTATGTTTTGTTTATTGCTCTTACTGAAGAAGTAAGGGAGAGATTGGTGGGAGATATTTTGGGAATCGGGGGGCGGAGGAAAGGTTAGGCATTGAAGAGGGGTTGAGAAGGAATGCGGTGTGCAATATTATAACACATTAATAACACACGACGGAATTCGGATTTTACACCCACCCGGTTATTTCGACGAAAATAATATCGACTGATGTCGCTCTGCCCTATACAATTATGACAGATGAAATAATGCAACTGAATTAAAATACATTAGTACTTTTTTTTAAAGAAATCATATCTCACAAAAAGAGAAAACAAAATATTAACACAATTATGTGTTTGCCGAGACGCCTTATGCGTGGTTGTGACCAATATACGGCTACCTGGCCTGCCATCAGGAAAGGGGGAAACATTCAGCAGTATAATACGTAAACGGAAATTGTCAGTATAACATTTTCGAAGAAATCATAACTCACAAAGAAAAAATTAATATACGAACATAATTTATATCATTTTTGTTGTTGTTGCTGAGACACATTATACAGGGTTGTGACCTACGGCTACTGGCCTGACAGGAAGTGAGGGAGAACATTGCACAGTATCTGAACGGAAATTGTCAGTAACATGGCCACATGGATATGACGGACAAGCGCGCCTCGGGACTGCCGAATGACGTTGTTCATTTTGCATTGCGTTCATGTGATTCTGGACGCCGTCATCTACCTCGTGTCCTTACTACATGACCGTGACGTCTCGAACCGTGCTTTCAATGCTGGTTTTCGTCCCCTCCGAGTGACCCATTATTATAGTCTTCCGATGGACGACTCCCTTTCACCTCCCCCTCCCTCTATATACCTGTCTACCCTCTCTTTCTTCATGTTCTTTGTTTCTGATAACGATCGATGTATGTGCGTCTCGAGCCCTTTTATGGACGACCCCCCCCCCCCCTAAAATTGCCTGAAGTGGACCCCCTCCCTGCCCTGTCTACCCTTCTCTGTCATGGGCCCGTTGCAGAAAGAGATGCAATCGATTGCAAAGTTGCAATTAATTGAAAGTCAGAAGATTTGCGCATTTGAACCAATCAGATGTGCGCATTTGGTCACATGATCGGACTTACAATTAATTGCGACTTTACAATCGATTGCATCTCTTTCTGCAACGGGGCCATGGTTTGATTCAATCATGTATGTCCATCTCCAACCATTCGATGGAGAACTCCCCCCACCCAATGATCCACTCCCTTCGACCCCCTCTACCTTCTCTTTATTAACCTCCAGTTAAAAATCCTATGGAGAATTAAGGAGAATTAACCTACCAAGTACGAAGTACCAAAGATGGTGCCCTCCTTTCTACTCTCTCTTCCCCTGCCAACTCAACTCTTTTTGTTTTTTCTTGTTCTTCATGTTCTATACCTCGAGTCCACTGATGCAGGACCCTCTTGTTTTGTCCACTCCTTCCCCAAGGTCATATTAATGGTGTCCATTCGAGAATGACTTCTCTTTTAGCCCAAAGCGTGCCAGTGGAGCACATTCCCAGTGCCACATTAATTGAAAGGCCACAGCCAAATTGCTTTTAGGGGATTTGAAAGGAATCTATTGAAAAGCAAATGCCCCACACCTGAAGATAAGGGTGTGCACTGAACAATAGAGTCACTTACGTATACGGTGCCACCGCACAATACAATGGGCATGGTCAAGTACTCTTATTATCATTGCGTGCAATAATAGACGTGGCAACCAATCAGTAGCTGCATTGCAAGCACTTGGCACGTTGGGTGTTAAATCCACTTCATCGTGTTCATTGTAATAATAATAAATAATAATGGTGGCTACTTACCCCGTGTTCACACACAACAAATTTCATCCCTTAATCATCTCTATAGAATCATCACTAGCGATACGACGTTTCTTTAGTGATGATTAAATCAAACCTGGTCAACGTTCACACACACACAGAGCATATCAGACACCAGCTGTTTTCCAGGTGGCTTTCAGATGCATCGAACACCAGGTCTCCCTAGGGCCCCCCTAGGGCCCTGTGTGCGCGAACGTTCGAGTTAAGCCACGCCAAGTTAGTTACGAGTCGTATCGCTAAACATGATTAAGCGAGAAATCCTTGTTCACACACAAATTCGGCGTGATTCTATAGTCAGCTCTCGTACGAAACGGGGATAAAACCAGCGTATCGCTAGTCATCTCTAGCGATACGTCGTTTCGTTAGTAAGCGTTCAGACACACGAATTTTTAATGGGAAGCTGATTCTATAGTCAGCTGCTGATTCTTTAGTCATGATTAAGGGCTGAAAATTTTGTGTGTGAACACGGGGTTATATAGCGCACGTTCCGTGTTTATGTATATCTAGTTTCATGATAATTATTATATGAAGGTCAGTATTGCACAACTATTTTCATTTGAAGATCAAGTTTAATGTACTTCCTTTAGCAGATTATTGATTTCTAGATGCGAAGAGCTCAGCTTGCAAACTTGCCTCGTTTTTAAAGTGACTTCCGTTTGAGCGTTAGCAAATCGTTATGCGCGACATATCAATATAAATCAACATTTTAGACTACATGGCGAGCCTCATATAAGTTCACAATGTCGGGGACATCTGACTTGAATTGTTCGCAGGATAGAAAAGACAATACAGCAATATTCCAGTTTAGGGGATTTTTGGGGGAAATTTAAGTTTGCATGCAAACATTTATCACAAAGATCTCTGAACGCTATACCTTCGTCATCAACTGAACATGACTTTTCTTTGACTCCTTTGTCCAGTAGCATAGGTACAGGGGGCTCGGGGTGGGTGGTGGGGGGGGGGGGGTCATGGGGGCAGGTAAGATTAAAAGTAAAGCCCTTCCGTGCCAATAATAAGGTGGAGCATGTCTCCGTTTAAACATCCCTAGGCCAGGCGTTTAGGAAGGACCTGTTCCTATAATAGCAGAAGGGGGCTATCCTTCTTCTCTGCCTTCTTAAATCCTAAAGATAGTACATGTATGTAGATACAAGTCTTCTCGATAAAACATACTTATACATTCCAAACGCCTGGCTGAAAGGCAGTAGCTAACACGTAAAGTCTTTGGTATGGCCTACCGGGTTCGAACCCGCGACCTTCCGTGCAAGAGACTTTAACCACGTTAATAATGGGTAAGTCACCATTTTGGGTTCACGGTGGACCGTACATGCCTCCCAATTTGAAGTAAGTAAGAACAAAAATAAGAAAAAGGACATACATCATGAGACTTAATAAATGACTTGCCCCCCCCCCCACCCCCTCCCCCCCCCCCCCTCCCCCTCTAATCAGTTAGACCCATGTTACGTCATTGTACGTTCATGTTTCAAGATGATTGGGACATTGTCCTTTTATTATTTGAATCATTCGGGCTAATCTGATTCGGTCTGCGTTTCGTTGAATCAACAGTTGACTGTGTCTGTGTCTACACTTGCCCTTGAGTTGGCGAAAGAGTCTTGTTCGACCCCAACGATTTAACTAAATAAATTGGAGACAATCTGCATTTGGTAAAACGCGCATTAACCTTAGATTCAAGCCTGTGTACTACTGTTCGGGACCATTCCTAAATGGTCTATATAATATGTCACACAATCACGACTATATTATATGGGTGATCATACAGAGGTGTGTCGTACATGTCATCAGAGGGTTAACTTAATACATTTAAACCCGAAATCTCTACGGCAGGTCAATTTTAACCACGAGCTTAAACCGCTTCATTTTCTGCTATTTCTTTAGACGAAACGTAACCAACGGACTAATGAAATTCAGCGTTACCTGCAACGCGTTTTCATGGTTTTATTTCAATCCAGCATGGCCTAACACAATCTAGGGATTAAAGGGGAAGTACAGTTTTGGTAAGGCTGAACTTTAGTAACCAAACCTGGACAGTAACATTATAAACTAATAGTTATAACTCCACCATGCTCGAAAGGTATACAAAATTACAAACGACTAAGTAAAAAAGCCCGTTATCATTAAAAAAGAGCCATTAAAAACACAAGTGGGCGCTTTCTAAAAAGGCATTGGTTTCAACCATTTTTCATACAAATTATGCATGTGATGTTTTAGTGAAATAATGATTAAATAGAGAGATCATCAACAACTATTTAAAAAACGCTTTTGAAAGTTTTTGAAAAAGTGCAAGCATTTTTAACATTTTTTGAAAAAATCATCTAATTATTTGGGCCCCAAATAATTATAAGATCAGATATATTTTTTGATATTTCAGCCGTTTCTGGGTTGATTTTGACCAAATAAAGTTTATTCTGCCATTAAAATTGCATGTTCTTTCAAATTCGACACTCAGTTTTTCATTACCTCACAACAAAATTGTGATGTGCAGCGCCCTCTCTACCAAAGCTAAACTACCCCTTTAATGTACATGTAACTCTCTGAAGGGGATTTATCTCACTAATTGTGTTTGTATCTCACATGCGCACTTGCCCCCGTTTTAGTAATTAGTGTGGAACCGATGTGGAACCGATGACAATCGGACGATCGATTCCATAACGCATACAATCATGTGGACCTGGATGTACTCCCTTTGCGCCATTGTACTTCTCATCAGACGTCATCAAAGCAAAAAAGTATCGTCATGTAAAACAATGGTGTGGATTAATCATCCGATTCGTCATTTTTAAGAACATGATTTTAAGACAAAGGATCGCATGGTTTAGATCTAAACATGCAATTTTGGACCACTGCCCCCATCCCCGTGAGATCGTATTTTAGAAAAGTCTATATAAACTTAGGTTAAGGTTGATAGTGGAGTAGAGCATCAATTCAGTGGGGATGTGATCCCACTCCCTTTCCCTTGTTCGTCGAGTGAGGGGGTTGTTTGATGGCAAACTGTAGAGTACTCTTACTTCATCATGTTCATGTACTAGCAAATTGGGATGATACATGTAATTGAAAAAAGGGAACATAATCGTGTGGGGCATTCCGTTGGCCTCGGCGCATTCGTTCGGGGATGACGCTAAGGCGGTTTGACATAAGTGGGACCAAGCGCGGTCACTGTTGTCACGCCGCGAATAATGCTTTAAAGGGACTTAGTAACATTGTCCAAATCCTCAAAACTTACTTGGAACTCTAAATGGTTGTCTCATACCTTGGGACAAGTTTCGGTTTTTCAAATTTCCACTTTGTTCAAAAGATATTTACGATTGAAGTGTTCAGATATGAAATTGTCTACGGGATAATTTCATGCCATGTACAAAGTAAGTACAATGAGTTAGTGAATATCACTTTGCATTTTTGCTCATATCTCAGCCAAAAAACATCCAACTAACATGAAATGTTCACACATTACTTTGTGGACATATCAGATCACTCCAATACACATTTTATTAATCACTCAGCACTTTTTGCACTTGCCAACATAGTACTAGATCCCTTTAATGGTGTAAACTAATGGTTGTTATGTACTCTGCCACTCGGTTAGCGCATAGTTAATCGTTCTACTTGGCCGTGTGTACCACCGATGTCATAATTAAGAGCGGGATTGATAAATGATGCTGAGAGGCCGTGACCCAAATAGCGCTTTACATTAACAGCTCAGTGCATGGCGCCGCGGACCCACTGCGATGGGGGTGTGAGAGAGGGGGGCAAATATTTATTTGGGGGACATCTGACAAGGCTAGCGACACAAAATCGTTTTGAAAACTCTCGCTGCTTGCACAGTCCCGCTTTTTCATTTGACAAGCCAAATAACTAGTTAATGGAGGAGGCGTTTTGAGGTGGACAAGATGCCATGTTGCCCCTTCTTTTGATTGTGAGGGTGGGCGACTACCCTCCCACCACCCCCACCCCCCCACTTCCGAAGCCTCCGTAAGCAGCTGAACAAGCTAACATTATTATAAGGGGATACGTTTCAAGGCATATACTGTTTTGTTGACATGTGTCTTGGTGAGGGAGAGAGTCGAGTCTAAATTATATACAAAGAAAGTATAAAGGCGTTTATCTAACAACTGTGCATCAAAATGGCCTAGTCAGAAGGTAGACAAAATCCACATAATCCGAATTTGACGCACACTACTTTTCTTTTTCTGTTTTTTTCTTCTTTTTCCTGGCATTACTTGTCATGAAAATGTTTGTTTGTAATCTAACGCCTACACGGACCAGACGAAAAACATGAATGATTCACTATATCGTGCGTGAGTGAGTGCGAGAAAGGTGTGCATCGCAGCATGCTCGGTTGCTAAGGTTACGAATCGAATCTGGAGATTTGCATAAACATTAGTTTCCATGGTAACCATAGTTACTTCTATGGACAGTTTAATAATATCCATGGATATATCGAGACCGTGAGTGACACGCATCATCCAAGTTTTGCTACATATTTAATGGAATTGATTATATTTCCACTGTCTTTGTAAAAAAACACACATACAAGAGTACATAACAAGCAAATTCACAAACACATTAGTAATGATATACTAATAATACTAATCATGTTCGATTTCTATAGTGTCTGATATAAAAACGTATATATAACCTAATTGCAAAGTGCAAATTATAAGGAAAATTAGTAAATGAAGAGTCGGAGGATTATCAAGAAATTACAGGAATCACACATTTCGCAGATCACACGGATTCTTCTCAAATGCAATTTGCAGAAATATCAAACGAAACGATATCTTTTATACGTCTTAAACAAGATTAATTTCGACCCATGATGCTACCTCTGATTGAATGGAACCAACCACGATCGAAAAGTGATTTCGGGACAACTCGACCTCTCGATAAGCTCTATCCGGTCGATTACGTTTTTTGATTACCGTAGAGGCAAATAATATTTCTTAACTGAAATACGATGAATAAAAATGAAATAATCGGAATCCAATAGATACGCACAACGCGTCTAAATTTGTGCATACGACAGAAAGAATCAACAGCAAACCAGGCCCGTAGCCAGGATTTTTTCAAGGGGGGGGGGGGGGGGGGTGGATAATTTACAAAACGGGACCGATGTAAGGGGGGGGGGGGGGGGTGTCCGTCGCCAAAAATAAAATCGCGGCCGAGGCTGAGACCACTGGTTTAGATGGTCGAGACCGGTGAAAAGTGGACCCGAGACCGGTAAAAGTGGACCCGAGACCAGCAAAAAGTGGACCTTTCTTTTTTTTTCTTTTTTTTTTTTGGGGGGGGGGGGGGATGCGTACGCACCCAACGCACCATCCCTGGCTACGGGCCTGCAAACGATATTGATATTTTATGTTTGTAAATATAATCGGTATTATCATTTGCCTTGTATTCACCACATCCCTTCCCGCCATGCCCGATGACCCCGCTCTACATTCAACCCACTACAAGTAGCCTTCGTCCAGCCTCAACAATATATACGGTACATAATTATTTCGGGACCATTGATAATCCTAATTCCTTCGGTCGTAATTGTATTCTTCTACTCCCACTCTTTCCTCCTCCAACGCAATCAGGATTGGTCCCCAAAATACTCGTGTTTCTCCTATTTTATGTTCCTATAATGTTTTTAGGACGAATGCATTTAATACCATTTAAATTAAATTAGTAGTCGTTAACGCATTTAACGGGCTAATCAATATTTCTATTCTTGGTCTTCCTTTATCATTCCCCCCCTTTGATTCTCTTCCTTTTCTTTATATAATCACCCCACCCAGCCCCACCCCACCCTAACCCCGCATCCTTACTCCGCTTGGTCAAATTTCTGTCTATTTCTTTTCCTGTATTCACTTCTTTAATCTTCAGATTTAGCCAATCTCGAAGTCGGTCCCATGTTAGCCCCCACGCGCTGCAGACAAGACTAGTATGTACCAACGTTACTCGAATGTTGTTTTATTCCCATTCAAATAACATGGATAACAATCATGATAATGGACAAAGTACACATACGTACGCGACATGGGTGGAAAAGGTCAATATATTAATACATTATTTTGTTCGCGGGAGAAAAATAAAAGCGTTCCACCACTCCGCTTGCAAATCTGGACGTCTGAGGATGGATGCAGACCCCTCCCCCGCCCCCCCTCCCCTCCCTGCCACCCTCCGAAAATGTGTATCACCTATTCACCATGGCCCATATTCATGAAACTCTGCTAGCTTAGTTTCAAGCTAAGTCTATTTTGGATGACGTGGCTAAGTTTTTAACACATGATTATTTAGTTACTTACTATAGGATTAACTTAGTAGGTACCTATAGGGCTAAACCCAGCTAATAATAATTTTGGAGCTAGGAATGAGTTTGTTACCTACTAGACTTATATGATCTGAAATAGATTTAGAAGTGAACTTAGCTATCGTTTTTTGTTGTTGTATGAATGCGGGCCCAGGCCATCATCCTAAATGTACGATTATTGATATTTTTATCTTCGAAATGAATAATCTTGCAGTTATTAGCCCTCGAACAATGTTACCAAATACATCACCTGTAATGATTGTATCGACGTTTCGTAGCAGTGTACTGCACTTTACCCCTGTTATTACAGGATGCGAGGGGGTAGGTTAGGGGTTGCGCTTGACCGAATTCACCCGCCAAGAATAACTCCCCACAAGTCATCACAAGATGGCGCGGGGTGATATAGTACGAATGTAACAACGAACATTATGACTGGCTTAATTCCGGTATGAAACCGGAATAACGTTAGAAGCGATGTAGAATTTTCTTCTTCAGAACATAACGTGCTTTCTCTCGGTCTTTTTCCTCTCATATGGCGGTCTAGAAGGTGACAAACGCTTTTTAAAGGGATCAGTAACATTGTTGGCATGTGCAGAAAATTCATGATGAATAGTTGGTAAAATGTGTAGCTTTGTGATTTGATATGCGGAGATTAAAACAAAGTGATATGTAGAAATAATATGGGAAATGAATGTCATATGACAGAGTAATGAGGGACAATGCAAAGTGATTTTCGCTAACTCATTGCATTGACTTTGTACAGATATAATTATCCACTGGATAATTATATATCTGAATACTTCAATCATACATATCTTTATGATGGAAGTGAAATTTAGAAAACCTAAAACTAGCTGGTTTCCTCTCTCTAATAGAAGCATACAACTATTTTCCCTTTAAAAAATAGCATAGTAAAATGTTTCATTAAATATGCACATTTTTTATTTTATTCAAACAAAGTCCAGGGGGACAAACGCGACTTAGGGCATGTCCATGGAATCCCGTATTCGGTAAGACATTATGGTAAAACAATATCAAGCTACGAATTAAAAAAAAGATGACAACTAAATAATTATAATATCCACACTTATTATTTCGCTTCTCACAAATCAACAAAAAGAGCGTTTCAGCATAGTGTCACAAGATGGCGCTATTGATATTTCATTTTCAACAATAATGACCCACCGACGCCAGTGATATAACGATGCCTCCAATGCACACACGGAGACTAAAACATTATTGCAACATTTACATTTTATTTGGAAGGCGGGGGTGAGGAAAGGGAAAATGTATGATTCTATAAATGGATCACAGAGAAAGAAAATGAGACAGAGTAACATAAATACAATAAATTATATGGAGAGATATATATTTATCAAAACCACCTACGTAGCTATGAAAGAATGTATTATTACTAATCTGATGGTGTAAACAATTTGATAAAAACTACCTTGAAATGACTTATTGAGCAACAAAATATTCGTAATAAAAAAAATCAATTATCACAGATTCAATCCATCTGCATGTACAAACCACAAGCAAACCTCGTCGCGCGCGAATTTTAGGGTATAATATCCACGTGTACCATACCCGACGAAGACGGGCGGAACAAGCTGTGCAATTCAGGCCAACCAGCGGCACGCATGGAACTTTCCTTATATTCTGAATTTAGCGATGTTAGGGTTTCGATTTGACCATTTTATAAACTTTCTTTATACTACATGTATTTTAATAATGCTGATCAGTTAGTTTGGCTATTAGATTTTCATTCCGTAACTTTCCCAAGAATATCTGTTGGCTTTAATATAGGCAGACTGAGGTGAACCAAAGAGGTTACGGACGCAATGAATTATCAGTGTTTTATCAAGGGCATACGGGTAAACTTTGTCCAGGGTGCTGGGGTCATTTTGCCAGAATATCACTCCTTCTCTTTAAAAAAAAAACCCAAATCGGCTGGTTTAGCCCAAATCTGCCATCAGATTTTGCCCCAAAAAAATCTCGAATCTGACTCTACAATGCGATGATTTTCACAAATATAATAATCGAGTTATATTTAATAGTGCCCATTTGAACACGATTGATCATCATCTGTATAATATGCTTCACAATTGCATGATTTCCCTATTAAGACGCACACACAATCAATCCGCAAAATAACGTGCACTCTCTATTCCCATAGGAGCAATGTATTCTGGTATAGCCAAAATAATGCGCTTTAAAACAAAACAGTTGTATACTCGTTACTTTGCTGGACAATTCTGGGGGCGGCCCATCTCCTTCCCCGCTCAAACTAATTTAAACGATTTATTTTGGCTGGATAAACTCTAACTACTGCCATCAGAGTGAATCATAGCTGCGTAGCGCCATCTCCCGTCAGAGAATAGTCTGGAAACCATCGATATTACACTTGTTTATATCCGTGGCGGAGACGCTCCGGAAAAGACACTTCTTGATCATCTAGTTCAGGAATATTGTTGCATATTATGTGTTCGAACCAACATGTTTTTGTTACAAAGTTACATTTTACCAAAAGAATTATTAAAAAAAATTTTTTGTAAGCACCGAATCAAATGAACCAACAAGTTGTAGTTTTACGTTATTAACTAGTTTGATGTTTTACGTTGTCGGCCGGTAGTAAGATAAGACCGAATCTTTCATGCAGAGTTTTGTTTATGGTTTTCCCAAACTGTTTATCGTTAAATGTGCTTCTTACTCCCTTGGAAGCATTTCATTCAGGTTATCTTATAAACGGACAAAACGCGATATAAACACTACTGTGTACCTGGTACCCTTTTGGTACCTTTTGTATACATCAGATCACCTTTTGTATAAATCGGGAAAAGAATGATGTCTGGGCCCCGTTTCATAAAACTTTTCCAATTGTTAAAAAGTGTGTCAAATTATTAAAACTACTATGGCAACAGCCAATCAGCATCAAGCATTTTAGTTGCTGGCATGGCAGTTACCATGATTGGAAATGTTGATGGCATACGACGTGTGTACCACACTTATATTGTATTTCTGTGGTTCTAAAGCGCAATGCTGCCATCTACGGTCATTGCTTTATAATCACAAACGATGTACAGTATTGCAATCCCCAAAAATCAAAAAGTAATAACACCTACATATTACGATATAAAAAGAAAAGGAAATTCAATATTGAAAACAAAGTCTAATATATGAAATAAAATAGTACAAAATGTAATAAATACATTTAAAAATAAGTGTATAGAACAACATTAAATGTATAATATAATTATTTGGGCAACATTTGTTGTGTCAATTGTAGTGTCATAATCATTGTATTGACTTATTTGATATTGGTACATGCAATACAAAATGTTACAAAAGACTCAACGTAGAATCTTTGACAACGGAAATAGAGGGATAGATATACGGGACGGAGAGAGGGGGAGGGAGAAGGGTTGAAGAGGCGAGAGAGGAGGAGGGAGAAGAAAGATAGGGGGAGAGTGAAGAGAGAGGGTGGAGGAGTAAATAGATGGGGAGTGGATAGGAGGGGGAGATGGAACAAGAGAGAAAAGATGGGAAAGAGGGAACGAAGAAATGGAGAAAGAGAAAGAGAAAAACCTCGGTGCAAGCCCAGAGCCCAGAAAGATATGAATGCATTTGATCAAGCGATTGTGCTATGCAAGACGTTAGACACACCCCCTTCCTATAATGATTATGCTGATCATGTAATAATATGGGCGGGGCTTTGAGTCACCACACAGTCACGACGCAACGCTATGAAGTGCCGAATGTGTGAATTGTACCAACATACTTTTTAGTCAATTATTGTGTGTCGCCATCTAGTGGCTAAAACTGGACAATATAATTATAATAATTGCGTTGTGCATCACCTGTTATCACGATTTGAGTTACGTAACAATTGCAACAGAGCGTGATTAGGATTTTTATGAAAACCAATGCAATGTTATACCCCCAAAATGGTCGCCATTAGTACTTGAAGTTTGAAGTTTTTAAGTTTATTAACAACAACAAACACAATATCGTATATACATTATAAGATACATCCAAGACAAATTATTAAAATACGAACTGTAAACGATTACTTTATATTTATACAAAAGTTAAAATTGTTGTTAAAGAGAACCGAAAGTTAGCACAAGTGCTAGTCGAGAATTATAATGCCTGATATTTTATATCCTTAATATGATGAGTAAGCAAAGTTGTTATTTGCTTGTAAAACATTATAATAAAGTTGACGTGATAACAGAAAAGGATCCATCCCTAAGTCATCGAGATTGCGCCTTTTGGTCAGTGGAGGGGGGGTGGGGGGAGGGGGGGGGGGCGGGGCTCACCTTCCAACCTCCTCATTTCTCTTCTATTTTTGCTGAGAAAATGAAGAGCAATTTCTGGTTCTTGTAAGCTTGGTGGCTCAATAAATGCTGAGTCCCATTATTGGTTTTCAGGATTGATTTTGATAATATGTTAAGTGATTATGTCAAAAGGAAATAATTAGGATAAGATTATTTTAGCACTACAATCGAAACATTTTTTATAAACTGTACATGCAGTGAATGACATCCCTGAGGATGTACTTTCAAATTCAGTTGTATATTTTCCAACGATTAAAGGGATAGTTGAGTTTTGGTGTAGAGGGCGCTACACAAAATAATTTTTTGTGAGATAACGAAAAACTGGGTGTCAAATTCGAAAGGGCATACAATTTTAATGACAGAATAAACTTTATTTTATCAAAATCGGTTCAGAAATGGCTGAAATATCAATAAACATAACCATTTGTAATAAATGTGGGGCCCCACAATTATTCAATGATTTTGAACCAGCCGTTGAAAAATGTAAACAAATGCTTCCTCTTTTCAAAAAGTTACAAAATAGGTTTATAAATAGTTGTTGATTATCTCTCTATCTAATCACTATTTCAACAAAACATCACATGTACAATATTCTATTTGAAATGGTTGAAACCAACGAGGGTTTAGAGGGCGCCCTCTTGAGTTTTAATGGCTCTTTTTGTAATAATAACAGGCTTTTTACTTAGTCATTTGTAATTTTGCATTTCTTTCGAGCATGGTGGAGTTATACCGTAACTATCAGTTTGTAATGTAATGGTGCAGGTTTTGGTTACTACAATTCAGTTTGACCAAAACTATACTCTCTTTACCAGAACTTAACTATCCCTTTAAGGAAAAGTGGGTGATTATTTTAAGTAAAAAGATGACAGCAATGTATACATTGTACATGGTAAAGAAGGAAACTGATATATAGCAAAAAGTGATTTTGGTCGATTTGATAAATGTTGTAAATCCCCATAAAATGTAGGCGCCCCAGACTATTATGTGCTATGCATAACATTATCATGATTATAGGAGACTGTATACTGTCTACATAATAATAATAATTATTATTATTATTATTATTACAATTATGATAATAATAATAATAATAACACTAATAATACTAATAATACTAATAAGAATACTACTACTACTACTACTACTACTACTACTACTACTACTACTACTACTACTACTACTACTACTGCTACTACTACTACTACTACTACTACTACTACTACTACTACTACTACTACTACTACTACTACTACTACTACTACTACTACTACTACTACTACTACTACTACTACTACTACTACTACTACTACTACTACTACTACTACTACTACTACTACTACTACTACTACTACTACTACTACTACTACTACTACTACTACTACTACTACTACTACTACTACTACTACTACTACTACTACTACTACTACTACTACTACTACTACTACTACTACTAATACTAATACTACTAATACTACTACTACTACTAATAATAATAATAATAATAATAATAATAATAATAATAATAATAATAATAATAATAATAATAATAATAATAATAATAATAATAATAATAATAATAATAATAATATAAAAGTTTATATAGCGCAGCTACTATAAATATATACTTTACTGCGCTTCTAAAGAGCTCATATTCGCTATCTATTTGCATATTCTATGTGCATGTATATTACTAAATAGTTGATTAAAAATCGGGCTTCCTTTTCAAAATTGCTGCTGATAAAAATGTACATACCATTCAAATGAATACATTTAACAAATCGACAACAGTTATATTTATCATCAGACATTATGTCTCGAGACATACACATCCTCTTTATATATACGAATCAGGGGAAGACTATCACATCATTACCACCGCTTCCTCCCCCAAGCCGCCCCTGTCAGCAAGAGACGGGGGTATGGTGCATGCTGGCCCCGTCCGTCCCGCTCGCCACCTGAACGGAGAGGGAAATTGCGAAGATGAGTAGATAACAAAATGGAAAACGTGTTTTCTTTACAAGCTCTCGACCACCGGCGCGTGCGCCTTGTCTTTGACGAGGCGATGTCTGGAGAAAGGATCTATGAAAACCGAAACACCTGCATCCATTTCCTGGCGTTGCTTTAACAAGCGACATCGATTCCTGGCATAGTACCTATAGTACATGCATAATACAATCAGATAAGATATATAGGCACATATATAATATTGTTAGTTCACCTTTCCTTCGATTGTTTTTCATGCATTCATTTCAATTGTAAGCCTGTCCTTTCTTATAGGAAATTGAAGAAAGATTTAGGTCTACATATTAAATACTGCCCAGGCCCTGGAATGAATAATGAAATTAACAAATGCATACTAACAAAATAACAAAGATGTTTGAAATCGAAAATTAGGTCTTTATAAATAATTATATCGTGCATGGTACACATGACGCGCATTTGTAAAAATTGACTTGGATAGAACAAATAAACCAACAAAGCATTAAACCCTATATAGCTTGTATATAAAATAGTTGTCGAGGACAAGCTAAATATAAAAGAAGCAAAAGTCAGATAATATGACGCACACCGATGGACAGGTGCATCGGTACAGGTTTCTCCACGAAGGCTTGTGTTTCATTGTATTACCTCCAGGAAAAATAGAAAACTTGAAAGGAAACTTTGTAATAATAATTCTTTACTTCGCTTTGAAATCGTTTTCAATTTCTGCATTTTGTAACGTGATTAATTCGTTCAATACTCTATTTTTGTTGCAAGCTGTTCCAACCAGCCGATTATTGGGTTACTAACATGTCACACCGAAGGTCAGATTAATTCCGCCATGGTTATGAGTTGGTGCCTTTTTAATAATAAAACAACTTTCATTTTCTTTAATATCTGACACTTACTTCATATCAAAAATAATAATTGATCTTACTTCGAGTTCTATATAACGAAGTGATGACGCCAATCATATCAAATATCTACCCACTTTACAATTGCCATATTCATTATGAAGATTATGTCCTTCCGAAAGAAGGGATTATGATATAGATCAAGGATCATTAATAATGAAACATGAACAGAATGAACTCTCCTCTAGTCGTATGATTTTTATTATTATTTTTTCTTTTTCGAATTCACAATTAAAAACATTACAGAGTATAGGAAAAATTCACTAAATATAAATACAATGGATTCGGAGGGATGGCCCATTCAGCGCCGTCTATGTAGACATGGCTGATCTTCCATGTGGTCCCTCACAATTGATTATTGATCTAACATACGAAAATGTTCTTTTTGATTTAGGGTTAAGGTAATAAATGTATAAAGATTCGACATACTTAATTCGACATACTTAATATATTAATATTAAAACAAAATTAACAAAAAAAGGAGAGGGGAAAAGGGCTGATTTATAGAGGAAATTATGGCATAAATGAAATAAAGGGTAACGTAGAAACTAGATAACTATTGATCTTGTTTATAAACCGTCTTAATTATTTTTTGCTCTGTCTCCCTGCATACGAACAGGGCCTTCGGCGGTATATCTTGAAAACCTCCACTGCATCCGCGTAAGAAAATCCCGCTCGAAGTGGGATGAGCGCACTTGATCTTAGCATATCCATTGGGTACGGAATAATGAATAGCAAGTTAGCTGCGGTTGAAGGACCGTTACGTTACGTCCGTGCTACCATGGAAACAATACAATATTATTTTGTCATTAATTTTATCTATGTCATTTTTTTCTTCTTCTTCTTCAAGTATGATTAGCCTATATCATAGCACTTTCATTGCCTTCGGGTGTATACAGTAGTATACGCGATCATATAATATAGATAATAATTCTATATAGGATGCAATTTCGTAAAGTGTAAATCGTTTAAAATGTCATGTCATTTGCGTATTCATTTAGAATCTCATTGTTATACAACATGTACTTTAATTTAGTGTTTAATCGCGTTTGGAGGGCGCATCAATGACGTAGTTCTTTGCGCTTGCCAATGTTCGCAATGGATGCTATATAAGGGGACGAATTAAAATGCTATTTCCGGTTGAAACAGATAAGAATAAGAACATCGATTAAAATCATGCTCATTTGTAACACATAATTATACAGCCGAATACAATGTTTTGCCTATATATATAAACGTATTTCATAATAATATAGAACATTACATAGGAAACCTTCATGCTAAGCGAATTAACCGATATGTAAAGGGATCTAGTATTAAACTTTGTTGACAAGTGCAAAAAGTGATTAACAAAATATGTATTGGTGTGATCTGATAATTAGGAGTGTGGTATATATAGCACAAAGAGAGCCATCACTATGAAATTGGAAACTATATTGACACTATCAACAATAGTATCACGAAAGCTGCTACAAAAATCTGCTTAAATTTGATCTAGTAACATTGTTCTAATCCATACAACTTAATTAGAAATACAGTACGTGGTTCCCCCATATAATCGTGTTGTATCCGTATTACCAACAGAAGGATGGTAAACTTGTTTACCTGTTGTAAACCTGTTTTTTTCCCCCCTCGTTAAAAAGATATTTACGATTGAAATGTTCAGATGTTAAACTATCCACTGGATAGTCATAACCGTATACAAAGTCAGTGCAATGAGTTAGGGAACAATTAAGTCATCATTTGCATTTTTGCTCATTACTCGGCCATATATACAATCCATTTAACGTTTTCTTTTTCACAATACTCAGAGGACATACCAAATCACAAAACACTACCCATGTTACCAACCATTCAGCACTTTCTGCACATGCCAACAAAGTTACTAGATCCCTTTAAGAAACGATATGATTTTCGGTTTTCCATGAAACGGACATACGAATTTTCCTATTGGGTGACAAAAAGAGAATTGAATAATTTAGGCCCGACACGTACAAACTGTTCCAATCAATTTTACGATGTCGTTTCAGTTACAAAACGAGAAATTCGATGTGAAATACTACGTGTAATGCGATGTGCATTGATATAGTGTGTTATTGATATTAGCATGCAGACGAGCTATAATTATGTTTTCCCCTGATCAGCTGTATGTGTAATAAGTCTAGGCATGTAATCGCATTGATTAGTCACGATACGGCGGCATGGAACCCGAGAATAGAATATATTTCTTATTCCGATTAAGCCCTATTATCGCGATATTCGCGGTGTTTGCGGAGCCACGTCAGACAATCCCTAATCGATACGGAGGCCTACGGCAAGAATACGATTATCATGCATCAGGGTGCGCGCAACGAAAAACGGTGTATGCTCTCAGCGCTAGTATATTATTTATCGCTCCCTATCTAATACCACCTCTCTCTCTCTCTCTCTTGTCTTTCTCTAAAATGCTATCATTTTGTTGGCATATATATACTAAGGATGACGAATAATCGTTGCATGGAACATGGGTCCGTGCATTCACATGAATTATGTTACAGATATCGCAATGATTCGTTCCAGCTGAACTTATATCTGAGTCAACAAAACTCAACCTCTCGGGTTCCTTGGGTCAAGTTTCTCATCTCACACACAAGGCCAAGTTAGACGTGCGCAAAGTGGGCCTATTAGAAATAGAGCGGGACCAACAGACTACAAAATACTCGCTTAATCATATCGTATTATTCACTGCCTTTCAAGGATGATATCCAATCGATCTATTGGGGCGGTGTTATTATTAGACAAGGCTGATTCAGATACAGGGATTATTTCAAGCAAGGCGCCATAAACGGTCGTCTACCAGTCTTTTTGCCGATAGTTGTGATTCGAGCGAATCTCCGTATAGTCTGCTGAGCAAGTCGATCGTGTGTTTACACAGCGCGTTGGTTCGATATCGCCGCACGCGCGCGTAACGCTCTCGTGAACTTCGCAGCGCGTAGCGGAAAACCATACACCCGTTCACACCGCCAAGGCCATGCTGTGTACCGGCGGAACCACATACTTGCAACTCACTAAGATTCTCTCATGTGCGGCACATCTAAAAACCATTTCCCTTTGGGTAAAGTGCGAAAAGTGTCATTAGCCCGTCCGATTCCAGCGGGCTGAGTTTAGAGAGGGTGCAAATTTCCACACCAGAGGCGATAAGTTCGCTGTAAGAAGCAGCTGCCAGCGACCCATGTGTTCCAAGCGGTAATCGGGGTGGAGTGTGATGAGGGATAGGGGGCCACCGTGGGGGCTCTATGGGGGTCGAAAACCAGAAACGGGCCCGCGCGGCATGGTTGCTGACCGCACGTCAGCATGTTCAAGCATTAGTGCGCAAAGTCCGAAATCGTATCGAATCAGTGCCCGCCCAATTCTTTTCATCGGTTCTCGCCTGTGTGAAAGATAAATAATTATTGATAATTGCGTGTATTGTGGAAGGGTGCCGGTCCGTGGTCCCTTTCACATGGATGCAGTTGCGGTTTTCTCCTTTCAGAATGCGTCATATCGCTCGACTTCTCGCATTATAGACCCGATATTATATGAATTCATCCCACTGAACTTTGAGTTTGATTGATATAGGCATGCACGTGATGTAAGGAAAATAATACAGTCAATACTTTATTTTACTTATATACACGGATCTCTCTTTTGAACAGTTGAACTTTTTAATCCTGACCATATCACAGTAACGCAATATGTCCCCATCTTCCACAAGAGTAAACACAGGCTTTAATAGTAAATCTACCCACAAAAAGGTCGCGAAGTTCCTTTTGACAACGTTTGCAAACTTAAAGACGTGTTCCGTATGAAAAAGGGCATCTCAACTAAGATACTTTCAAATTCCTGTAAAAATCGTAACAAGTTATTCCTTAAAACTGTCGCTAAAAATACCCTTTTACGCGTTCTTAGGGGTTTCAAATGTACTCATTAGCACTACAAACCTTACAGATTTTACTCCAAATAAATTATTTTTTATGAGCAAGTATTGTAAACTAAATAGAGATGATAAATAATGTAAAACAAAATAATTAATGTAATGAAGAAAAAAAAAAAGTTGAAAAGAACGCGTGATTCGGTGGAGCGTTTAATACATACAACACTTCCTGCTGAAATATGATTTTCTTGCCTTGCACAATTTTATGAAAACTATTCAATTATTAGGCTACTTAACTTCCACATTCGATTTAATTTAGGAACTCTTATCGATAAAAGCATCGATTAACCAGTTTTCGCAATTTGTCCTACGACGAAGTTGTATATACTAAACTGTATAGGCGACGTAGAGTGTCATTGAAAGATGAATATACGTAACGTATTGTACGTAAATTCACGTACAAGTAGAAACACCCCTTTCATACCTTCACCGTCGGAATCTACTTACGGCCCTAAATGATCTGAGACCTAATATTCAATTTGAGTTACATGTATCGATCGTACATCAAATATTGTCATGCGTGGGGATTCTACATGACGGTTCGCCATTTTGAACTAGGCTAGTTTGTGCGCACTGCACAACACTGAGCCAGTATAGTGTGTTTTCCGCACCGTGCGCAAGGCGTTCGCAAGATGGCGCCGCGCGTATGATTTACGAATCCGAACTACTTTTAATGTAATTACTTAGAGCCCCTTTCATATCTACACAAACAATCAACACTGCCAGAAACAGCTTAAAGTTACTTGCATCAGCAATGTATGCAGTGCGCACAGGGCAGCACCATGTCTGCAGAACTAGGTAGAATCGTGCGTGAGCGCAACACTCACGCAACTCAAAAGCATAATCTATAATCTCCAATATATCGCCTAAAACCATATTGCGCTCTAAATTCCTATCACGGGAAAGCTGATCGATGAGCCAATCACGCATTTTTTGTACGCACTGTAAACGACATTTAGTTATGCGATAATGCGCTCATCGAAAAGACTCAGAGCGCAAGCGATTACTGTATATAAGTATACGGGATCCTATGCGCGCACGCAGGGCGTCGCGGAGTGGTGCATGATCTACAATGCGCGTGGCGTGCGGATATCATGGCGCCTTCCATTGTAATTGAGCTTTTTGAAGAAGAAAAAATGCACGACGTTCTCGTGATCTGAACTGCGTCATCATTACGAGTACGAGTGTTAAATGTACACGATTGTCTTGCAAACGCACTACCAGTTTCATATCTTCACAAGACAGCGCCGTTCGATTCAGTTCTAAATATTGTAAAATGCCATTCCCGTGATTTGCACTGATTGTATGATTATTAAAATCGTGATCGCGGATTGTATTGTATAATTGTGCAATATATATATTTCATAAAAAAACACGAAGGGTTCTGCTCGGAGTGAAAAAACAAAATCTACATAATGACGAGATAATAATTATAAATCTTAAATATTGAAATCAGCGCAAAGGAATGTCAATACGTCCTTTTCATGATTATATATGTATTTTGTTTACATTATACACTTTTCACATATAGATATGAACTTTATCAAATTTCGTTATTAGAAACCGTTATAAGAGTGTAATGCATTTTAATGTATCCTTGCCTTAGTCTACACCTATGATTTTCCACACTAACAAGGACTTTGGATGCCTGGGCATCAAATTAAACCACATTGTATGATAATTACATAGCAATGTATTTAATAATACACTTGTTAAATCATACAAGGTCCAAAAAGTATGTAGTGTGATTGTTTGCCAAGAATGTAAATGTATTTAAAATAATTTTCGTGACGAATGTTATGTGAAGCAATTAAGATGATAACTATTTGCATATAGAAACGATAAACGCGGCAGTTAATAATTATCGTAAGATGATATTTATATGATAGATGTTGAAGCTCTAGTGTACCACATTATTCTTGTATTGCTTACGAGATAAAGGAAGATTGACGCGTAATGATGCCGCAAGAATACAAACATCTTGTGGCAATTAAGGCTGGTTCGGGAAAACCGGTTTAAAAAGACTAGTTATGGATATTTTCCCCTGGACCAGACTGGAGGGAGGCCAAAGCGATCAGGTAAGCAGATGCAGAGAGCGGAGAAACAAGGTACTTGACTCTACCGCTTCAGAGCATGGCGTCCACACTCTGTCGGTTGGAAAGTACCCCAGGGTACAGGCGATGCGCCTTGCCAGATAAATACAACTCTAAGACTCTTCACGCCAGGGTTTTACCACGGAATTTCAGCTCCTCGAGATTCCCTTAATCTGCTTCTAGTGGCCCTCGGAACAGTCACGAACGCGGGAGATGTGTTCCGTTGTCAGATTGCCGCGCAAGGTTTTTCTTTGGCTGAAGGACCCTTGTCGTTGAGTCAAGCTATTCCCCCGACCCGGGCTAGGGACCGCGAGCTATGGGGGGCTGAGAAAGGGGGGAGACATGTCAGATCACCTTACCCCTATGCCTTCCGCGATTTCCGGAGCAAGAAACCGAGATGAAATTCCCGCCAACCGAGCGGCGGAATGGAATGCAAAGAGGTGAAGAGCTCACCCTCGGGAAGGCCAGCCTCGTTCAAGAGTGTTTTCACCAGCATCGCAAACCAACTTATCGCGCTGATGATATGGCATCATAATAGCGGATGGGGGTTGTCGGATAGGCAAGAGCGGAGGAGAGAGCGTGAGACAAGATATGAATGTAAAGTAGCGTGCGGACTATCTCGATGATGCGCGACGGTGTTTTTCCGTCGCGCGATCTGTAAATACTACAGACTCGCACCGCCTGGGGTATGCAACCGGAGTGTCGGTCCGGGTTATGCCTAATGCAATATTCCTATTCATTTCTCCCAAAAGGGAAGAAATCACTTTCCGTGTGATATCAAATACTGCTTATCCATTCTCATCGATCTGATATTGAGAGCTACCCACGTTTTCTAAATAAATGTGCATGCATGGGAAAAGGAAAAAAAGGCTGAGAAACACGATTTGACAGGGGAAAAATAAGCATATTAGCGAGATGGCGATTAAAGGGAGTTGCCGTTTTCATTTGCCGTGAAATTACCTATTTGTGGAAACCGAATATGAATAACAAAACATATAATACGTATTTTATCCACGGTTTATTTTATAATATTATAGCTACTCTAGATATCGTATTAAAGATCATTTATATGTATATAATAATGATATATAATAATTTACTTGTATATTATGTTTGAACCTTTCATGGAAATTGTATAATCATGGGATGCATACGGGGACAGGGGGGACATTATTTGTATCAGTGGCTGAAGACTTTTGCCCAAATAATTAGCACCCTCCTTGTCTTCACCATATTGTTGCACACCAAATTAAACTACTACATTTCGATTATTTAGCTCAAAGTTAAAATGAAGGAGTCGGATAATCTTGCTTTTATTAATATAACGACATGGCTTATAGTATTATGTTTCTTTCCAATTTAAGGGATCGATTAAAGGACAATGAAATCCAGACAAATTGTTGTATGCACTATAAGACACTACATAGGATGAATAGTCCCTGAAAATTTGAGCACAATCGGTAAATAAATAAGAAAACTATGGCTCTTTGAAAAGAGCCATTTATTTCTACGAGTGACTCAAATTGGCAACGCACTCTGGCAAAGTTATGGACTACTCCCCATACATTTTGTACACAAAATTTCAATTTTGTTCAATTTTCAATCTTCAAAGAGCCATAATTTTCTTGTTTCTTGCCCGATTATGCTCTAACTTTCAGAGATTATTCCTCCTAATCTCTTCAAGTCTTTGAAAGCAACATTTTGCTTGGGTTTCATTGTCCTTTAACCCTAATAAGGCCGGGGATGCCCCCCCCCCCCCCTCCGCAATTTGTTTTATTGCTCCAAAACGCGGTAAGATGACGCGCCGCTGCTTGGTGACTTTTTTCTTTTGGGTCTTGCGCATATTTTAAAACAACAATTTTGAAAATCGGACCTACCGTTACGAAGTCACGGGACCTTTTGTCTATGCATGTCAGCCCGAAAATCGCTCAATTTCGTGATTTGTGTACAAAACATATGGAAATATCAGTTTTCGTAAAAGGAGGTATATCATTGGTTATTTGGTCTTGTTTACATCTTATATGTTTGTTTTGGGGTTCAAAATAGTTGAATTATAGTTAATAAAATAAAATAAACAACAAATACAATAAAATACGTAAGTAAAAAAAACAAAGAAATACATAAGAAATTATAAAAACAATAGAAAACATAAGGAAGAACCTGGCTCTTCCAAATTTGTTTGTCGTATTATTATTCCAAATGCTCTAAAGAATATATGTAGTGAAAACCAGAGTTTAATTATGAATAATATATGATTTATGGGTAAAAATATGAATTTTATGACCTTATTTGCATAAATTACCATAAATATGCAAATTAATTAATTTTTCAAAAAAATAAAATTACCATTGTATTCTATACACTTATCATGCGTGCAAATTTTCACGGCGCAAAAACTGTGACAATGTCTACTTCTGTGATCTGCTTATGCCCACTGAGTGGTGAGTGAGAACCCATGTTCAGTTAAATGAATCACATAAGGCCGAGTATAATGAACGATAATGCGAAGTGATGTTTGCTCATTCATTGTCCCCAATTTGTACACAGATAAATGAACCCCGGGATTCGTTCGAAGTAAATCATAAATATCTCAATAAAAAAAAAAGAAACGAGTGATGTGAAGAACCGAAGTTTATAGTTTCATCATTCTATTAGCAACGCATGAGGAACGCATGAAAGAACCATGTTAGAGATGCAAGTAGGTTTGGTCGATTGGAACAAAATTACTAGATCGTTTTAAAGGTATTTGGTAACTTCTTCGCTATTGTTCAGAGACAGAGTTATGTAGCAGTCACACCGCCAAACCGAATACAAACCGACACCAGACCGAACTAAAGTATAAATTTCCTCTTTATCGGGCACCGACAAAAGCCCGAACTGGGGTTAGCATGCAGTCACACCAAAAGAGACCGACAATTCCGATACCACACCGACACCAAACCGACAGCACCCGAACGTCCCCGAATTGTTCGGTCTGGTGTAGGTTTGGGTTCCGTTTGGCGGTGTGACTGCTACATAAGTCAAAAATCACTTGAATTATCTAAACTTGCATTAAAGTCTGCAAACAAACTTACACGTAAATGGATTAGTTTTCGCTAAAATACTGGGGAAAATGAAAAGAACACAAATCGTTAGCATGTGAGTGATATTTCTGAGTTTAATGAATAACTGCATTAAAAACAAAACACAAATAAGTATATGCGACAGTATACTAACACACTGATAGGTGTACATTTTCGAATGTATGTATGTGGTTTAAAGGATCTAGTAACATTGTCCAAATACAAACAAAACATTACTTAGAACTCTGGTGGTTCCCTCATATCTTCTTGTATTCGTATTACCAATAGAATCATGGAACAGACTTGCTTGTTTTTCGAATTTCCCTTTTTTACGATTATTTACGATTTAAGTTTTCGGGTTTTTAATTATAACTGTGTACAAAGTCAGTGCAGATTACAAACATACACATTTTTATCAACCATTCATCACTTTTCACACATGTCAACAAAGTTACTAGATCCCTTCAAGTACATGGCATACTTGGTGTTAAATAGAACTCTTGTCAAGTTTGTTAATAAGTTCAAACGTATGGCCTGGATGCTATTCATATTGAAGAAGATGGTATAGCTGAAAAGTGTACAGTATGTATGTGGTGGGTGTCAGTGGTTGTTAACATAAGTCACATTCAACTTTACGAAATTAAAAAATATTCTTAAAAGCAGATTCAGACAATAATACCTTATGTACAAAATTGAGTAACCATGGTAACCGTACACAGTAAAATACTGGCATACAGCTTTCCGAATTTGCATCAATTTTACACATTTTGCTATCTATTATCAACATTTTCATTCATACAATTATATGTTAAGTACAGGAGTTATGAGACTAGCATTTCTTTTCATCATTATCATTTCCTTTATTGTGTTGATGAAAAGAATTCGAATTTTCTTAATACAAACAGGCAAAAGTATAGTTAACTGAAGTATGCAAATGTCATGCATGTGAATGTCAATTCATTGTTCAGGAAGAGATTTCGTGAAGTTATAACGCTTCTAACATGATGTATTATTTTATAAAGTTCACATAACCAACTGAGAAAAAAATATGATCTATACGTGTGAATTGTTAAAGTGAATGAACCGAATGATCACAATGGATTGAATATGTGCCCATTATGGATGCAGCATTATATGAGTTGGGCGGAGCACCGTCCGATTGAGTACAATCGGTGCCCTGTGTTACCCCCGCTGATTTGTTTGTGTAAGGCCGAACGTATCGAGCGCAACACTTTATTCAAAGCTTTATGAATATGACGGCTGCGGATATAATAGTGATAATGGTTGAGATGAGATAAAAGCATAAAAGTGAGAAGAGGAGAAGGGGGGTATAAACTTTTTTTCTTTCTTTTTTGAAACCAGCATCTGCCAATGGTTGGGTGCTCGATTTAGGGGGCTGAAGCGCGAGTGAGGGGTGGACGCCCCCAGGCTACAATGTTAACCTTATGTCAAACACGGTTTGTTATCCTACCATCATACAGCGCACGATGTTGCATTGAAAGAAATCCGTCAATCTCGGGACGCCAAAAGTAGCGCGGTAAAAGAGCGCGACGGATGATGGACAGGCGAGTGAATGGCGCGGGGGTTAGCCGGGCACTGGCACCGCCACGGGGAGCTCTGCCCCGCCAATTATCTACCTTAATACGTACTCCACCAACAAAGACACTACTGCTCAAATATTGTTCTTAGTAGTGAACCTGAAAGGGATCTGGCCGGGCTATAGATTTTTCGAGCGCAACGCTGGAATAAAAGTAGCAGTTTAGTTCCCTCTCGCCTCCTCGGTTCCCACATCCCAACTCTCCTGTCCCATCGGTAGCTCCATTGAGAGGGGCTCTATTCTTCCCCCCTGTTGTCGGCTTAGATACACAACCCTGGGGTAATACGCCTGGGACGGAGGATTTCTAGCGTGCCCATGTTCCCTGATTTAGCGACCCGATATGTGGTAGACTTTCATCAGATTGAGCGACAGGTCTTTAGATATAAGTCTATACGTTGAGCCAGGTTGATATAAACCATCTCTAAAAAAGAAAAAAATGGGGGGGGGGGGGGGCATTTCGTAAAGTGGCAAGCTATATGCATATACATGCATGTTCTGAAGATGATTCAAATAGCCCGTCCAATATTAATTTTTGTTTTCCCCTTTGATACGATCGGCAGTTTCTTTTCCAAGTCGACACACACGTAAGAAACGGTCATGCAACCACCTGGACCCGTATTTCTAAATAACACTAGCTTAGTTTCGTTCTAAGTCTATTTTAAATGATATGGTTACGTTTGCAATAAAAGATCATTTTAGTTGCCAACTAGGTATAGTTGGGATTGATTTAAAAGGTATTACATTCTTACCCAGGTATTAAAGGGGTAGTTTAGTTTTGGTAAGGCTGAACTTTAGTGGCCAAAACCTGCACACTAACATTATAAACTAATAGTTATAACTCCACCATGCTCGAAAGGTATACAATTTTGCACACGGCTAAATAAAAAGCCAGTTATCATTAAAAAAGAGCCATTAAAACACAAGAGGGCGCCTTTTAAAAGGCATTGGTTTTAACCATTTTTCAAACAAAGTTATGCATGTGATGTTTTATTGATATTATGATTAAATAGCGAGGTCATCAACAACTATTTAAAAAACGCTTTTGAACATTTTTGAAAAAGTGCAAGCATTTTTTAATTTTTTTCTAAAAATCATATAATTATTTGGGCCCCAAATAATTATTAGATCATATATATTTATCGATATTTCAGCCGTTTCTGGGTCGATTTTGATCAAATAAAGTTTATTCTGCCATTCAAATTGCATGTTCTCTCAAATTCGACACTCAGTTTTTCATTACCTCACAAAAAATTGTGATGTGCAGCGCCCTCTCTACCAAAACTAAACTACCCCTTTAAAACCATAGTTAGTGACGCTGACGCAAACGCGCCTTCCTTCGCCCTGCAATGGCCAACATCATCCCAAATACACTTAGATTGAAACTAAGCTAGACGTGTTTTTTTTATAATGAATATAGGCCCAAGGCTTCATTAAAAATACTTTTCATCAGCACACAAACTTAGCCCATTTACTACAGGAACCGGGTGTAGCACGTATTAACTGTATATAGGAAACACATTGGCCCGGATTCACAAAGGAGGTTTGTACAAACCATGGTTTATCCATGGTCTACATCTATGGAGTGCCATTTGTAAACTGATGGAGAAAGAATGTAAACTCTTTACTTGTCAACAATGTTGATGGTACACATTTACAAAATGCACCAAATAAATGTTTGTCTTCTCACATGGTGAAATTTGCTGGTTAGCAAGCACTAACAGTCATATCATTAGAAATCATAAATTGTTTTACTTGTATACGAGCAGCACTCCATAGATGTATAGACCATGGATAAACCATGGTTTGTACACACCTCCTACAAACCTGCTTTGTGAATCCGGGCCATTTGCATTCATAACTAGTTCTTGTCGCGCGCTAATGAATTCAGTTGACAACCATTTATACAAAAGCACAAAGACCCGGCCATGCAAGTCAGTCTGAAGTGTCGATACAGGTTTGTTTGCTTTGCGAATATGGGGATAATAATCGTACGGGGAAGTGCCACATTCACACCCAATCTGTCGCCTCTTTTCAGCTGACATACATGCTTCCCTATTGGTTGTCCACCCTCTAGCCCCCCCCCCCCCCCATCCCCCTCTCTCTCTACCCCCTCCCCCTCTCTTTCTCCCATTTGAAATCAAACGTGGCAGATCGTCCGTCCCGATTGGTTACCAACTCTCTCTCTCACTCTCTCTCTCCCTCTCCCTTTCTTTCCCCCTTTGAAATCAAACGTGGCAGATCGTCCGTCCGCTAACTTCACGTAGGACCTCGACAAAATGAACTGTAAATGTAATCGGTCCTATAGATATTCATAACGACAGCGCGCCTTTTTTTTTTAATGACCGAAATAGACGTCATAATTATTATCCTCTCATCCGCTTGACCCCGCGGTGGGAGTTTGGAGGGAACGGGCGCCGGCCGCTGCCGGCCATTTGTCTTGCTCGGACGTCCGGAGAATAACTGACATCTCAATATAACGGACATGTGTGGCGTTATAAAAATACTGAATTAGTGGAAGAGGGGGGAGGGGGTCTGCACAGCCAAGCAAAGTACACACCACTGTCTATATCTAATAACAAATTAAGCATTGTTAAGAATAACCCAAAATCAAAACATCAATACAAAAATATCTTCGAAAGAAAACAAAATGTTTCAAAACAAAATCCTAAATATTAACATTTGAATATAAAGGACGTAGAAAATTATCTAGAAATATTGCAGAACAAATTAAACGTAGTTATTCATACAATTATATATACATTTAAAATTTGACTGATATTCGTAATAATTGCCTTACATTTTTGTAATAGCATATAAACAAATTTGTTTTATGGACAATTTATACAAATAGGCTAATCAATAATAGACAAAATTGTTGAATGCGAAGAAGCCTCATCACCTATCATAACGAAATTGCAAGGAATTTATTTTTTCTATAATACTTTGTTAAATTTGTCGTACATTGGTAACATGCTAAATGGCACGGTGCCAATGGACATCAGTTTGTTATCTCCTTTATCATTTCATAAAAATATAACCGTAATAATCATCAACTGGTGCATGTATATTTTGCCCACTTATTAGGGGGTTGTACACAAGACAAGGTAAAACGATTGATGAATGCACGTATTAATGATTGCATTAGCCCTACAATCAATATCAAAAGAAGATATTAAACTATTAAGCGTTGTTTTTATCATCAAAATTTAATTATCAAAGAAGGAAAATGTGCCGCTTATTTCGATAAAACCTTTACAATACCTTTAATATACGATGTTAATCTGGTAAAACTATTTTGTTTATTTGTTTAACAGTGTATTCGTTTTGTTTTGAGTTGCCCGCTAGGCTAGGATTGCCGTCGGCTTTGTATCTCAACGGTATGTAAGGTGATCCAGCTCGGGAGCCGAGCCGCAGCATAGCGGGGGAGGCTCGGAGGAAAGGAAGAAGGCCTTGCCGTTATCAGTGCGCTATCAGAACGCATCATCTCCATTCTGAAACAAGGCAGAAGTAAGACAAGAGAGATGCGATCCGTGTAAACAGTCGGTGACGATAGCACCTTCCTCCCTACGCTAAGCGGCCTATCTCCACTCGGAGGAGGAGGTGTATAATCGCCAGGCGACGCAGCCTGAATAAAGATTGCCTATCTCTCCGGTCTTTAATACCACTTACAGCGTCAGAAGCAATTTAGAATTTCTAAAGCGAGGTCGGGTTACTAGCGAGTCCCGCTATATACCGCTCCATCACCATATTGATTCCTATCTGCAGCCTCTTCAACGTCTATCAAGCTGCAGTGGGGCTTGCGTCCGCAGATAGATGTCTGACGTCTTTATTAAACACCCCACCAGCCCACCCCGTCTCCCGATCAAGACCCCCTTGAAATTAAGAACTTCGACTTTATGAGGTTTGCACCCGCGTACATCAGGTGCTGTATTGACCGGCGATAATTAGAAATCGCGTAAATTGCTTGACTTCCCCCCAGATCTCTCCCTCCATCACTCCCTCATCTTTTACTTCATGGCTTTCTGTCTAGCTTCTGCGGCGCGAACCAAGCAAAACAATATTATCCGACTCTGTTTGCCCGTCAGCTTGGGTTACTGGCGTACAAATTGCATTCCCGTTGGGACTCTAAAACCAGTCATCGTTCCACTGCACAATTTAACACTTCCGGAAGATGCCCGTAATGTTGGCGTCGAGTCGTCTTAGATGTGAACAGTTTAAACCAGAGAGATCACGGGCTTCAT